>CAXKVY010005897.1:0-15000 GCA_964058915.1 Tetropium fuscum
GTAATAAAATGACGTGTTGAGTACGAAGATTTTTGGAAATTTCCTTTTTTTGTTACTTACACATTTCAGATCTATCAAGGATGGGAACTTCAATGGTTTCCATAAGAAATGTATTATTTTTTGGTATTAGTTTACCATTATGATATCTTTTGTGAAACTTGTTAAAATGAACAAACGGTGATTTGGTGAAATTTGTATGAAAGCCTAGACGATATTGTTATATTTTTTTGTCGACCTAATTTTCTAAGTGGTAGTCTATATTCAAAAATGAAATCGGTTAAAAAAAATCAGGTTCGCTTAAAATTCCCCAGATTTTTTTTCCTAGTCATAATTTTCTCAGTATTCCCAAAAATGCAATAATATACAGGGTGTTCTATTTAAAATTCCAAAGTGGAGGTCACTTTCGTCGAAACCGTATCGTCGATCGGAAAGAAATCGGGTGGACCTTTAATAAGTAATAAGTCCTTTTGTGATCCATGGTCACCCGGTATACTATTTATTTTCTGATCTACTGTATACTTTATAACTATTTACTTCATAATACTGGTACTGGTAGAGGACGAATATACTTTTGCAGTTGTTTTGGGGTTATTTTAGTGTTTGGCACACAACTTAAGCCTGCAGGCATTCTATATTTAATGTATGTTAATTTGCAGGCCGCATATCGTCAGAGATGGCGTTCGAATTACCTTATCCTTCCGTGTCATGTAGCCACAATTTACAGATTTCATTATATTAATCGTCTGACATTTATATTACAGATTAACACGTGACTGGATATGACAGCATCACTCAGATTCTCCCCTGGGTCTCTTTGATGTCTATAGTAATAATTCCTAAATGCTCCACGTAATATACAAGGAAATTAGGCTAATTAGGTCAAAACAAATTATGCTAATTGCAGTTAATTATATTAATGGATCTGTTTTCTCGCAGAATCTTATTTGTTTCTTTAACTAAATTTTCGCAATTCATCCCCCAGTATAAAGGGCCAAATAATGTTTTAATTAATTAATGTATTGACATTCAGTCTGTTGGGATTTGACGCTGTCGGTGTCGGTCTGTTTCAATTCTGATGAATCTTTCATTGAAGCAAGATGCTATACGGATCTTTAAATTATGGCATGATATAAGTCGTATATGCAGGGTTATCAAAACCACAAACTATTTGTAAAGTAACAAAGTACTTTATGTAATAAGGAAGATACTTAAGCTCGGAAAACGAACCGGAACCCAAGCCCCCCAGAAATAAAATGTCACTTTTGTAACTGTTTTTAGCCTAACTGTTTCCCCCGAAAATTAAACGTAATTAAAAAATTAAACGATTAATGCTCGGCACCCTTGAAAATAGTATATAATTCACTCAAAAATTCTTAAATTACATTATATATTATATCTATGTATGGAAATATATTCATTTTCGTACAGTATACTCAGGAGTATTTATTTGCGTAATATTTACATTTAAGAATTTGACAACGCACCGCATTAAAAAATACTATATTATAATTTATCCCAAAAACTAACAAAATCATTATATTTCGAATATAAATATTAATAAACTAAAAAATTATTAGAATATGAATTATATTTTGGGCCATATAGACCCGAGGAGAATAGGAGGGTTAAATTAAGAAATAATATTTTGAGTAGTAGATTGACGAGTCTACGGAAAACCATTTATACGGTTTTGAAATAAATTACTCATATTATTTGATACTGAACTTCCTATAGTGGAGCCATTGTTTCCATTCCACATATTTCATATAAATCAAAAAGTTAACGAGCAGATGTTTTACGCAACAATTTTGGAAACTCATTTAAAGCCAGTCCCATTTAACGGAATAAAACTTTTTCAGGGTCTAAACCAGACGGATTAGCACGAGGGAATTTATTAAATCTGAGAAACTTAAATTTATTCACAATGGAAGAGAAGAAGCAGTATTCTGCCCTCACGATCGACCGCGCCGCCTTTCTCTTGCTACGCGTCAAGAAAGCCTTCAAGAAAAAGAAACTACAACGAAAGGAGCGTGAAAGAAGGTAAGTGGATTATTCCCGTTACAGCTTATTTTGCCTAGGATTAGGTGACAGTATTGCCAAACGGTAGATACACAAAATACGGTGTATTATATACAGTGTGTCTGACTTTTTATAAATCCACCCTAACATCTGTTATTAATAATGGAAATTTCTTCTAATTTGGGTGGTGATTGTATGTTGGAAAAATGAAATATTTGCCATAATTTAAATTTTTCTTGGCGTGCGGTGTTATAAAAAATGGTATTTTATAGTTTTATGATGGAATGATCGTTTTTTCTAAATCTTATATTATTAAGTTATCATTGAAGATTTTCATTCACGTCATTTGCAGATTAAATTTAATAAAGTTATGTTGACATTGATATCTCACTCGCTCTGAAACGCATGCATAGCATCCCGGCACTCATACTCGCGGAAGATTTGTTTTTGTATCTGGGTGATGTATGGCACCTACGATTTGTCTGGCTGATAAAATGTAGCTTTGATAGTCTCCTAAGTAACATATTATATAAAAATCAAGCGTTAGAATATAATTAAAGTTCATTTATGTTTCTGGGAGCTTTAAAGCATCTGGCGGTTTAGGCGGTTAAGTTACGACCGACGGGAAGTGTGTGGCAGTGCTGAATATTATAATGCTGAACATTAGAATTTAAGTGAAGTGAGTCCTATTGTTACTTACCTTTCTCACCTGCTACCTGTAAATTGGCCGTCTAACCAACTTAGCAGGTACTCATTCGAAGCAGGACGCATTCGAAGTACATAAGAACACTACTGTATTCTTCACATTTTCGTCTTTTAGAAAATAAGTTACGTCTGGGGGCCCTGGGGTCTTACTCTATTACGCTGATGTATTGTAGTAAAGCGACGTAACTCTCCACACATTGGGATGCTTTACTTCCTTACATGTTTTTTTCGCTATTTCTTATTAATTAAATTATAGTGAAAGCTAAATTTGCAGTATGCCAATCCTTTTTGTTTACTTTATTTTCAGCCACATAAAAAGTAGCGTTCATGGTACAATTTAAAAATTAAATTGGATAAAAACGCCTTGAAAAATTTCAATATAAATTAAGCAGGAAAAGTATGCGAAAAATATATCATATAAACTCACTCTCATTTGATACAACAAATTAACTACGATACCTACTACAAATACGCTTCACTGGACCGATATTTACCTCTGTGCGCTGAATATTTATGTGTGTGTCATTGCGGACATGGCTTTGATCTGGTAAATGAAAAGTAAAGCAGTTCTTGTATTAATATTAGTGAATTCATGACTGCTGCGTATATATATATATATATATATATATATATATATATATATATATATATATATATATATATATATATATATATATATATATATATATATATATATATATATATATATATATATATATATATATATATATATATATATATATATATATATATATATATATATATATATATATATATATATATATATATATATATATATATATATATATATATATATATATATATATATATATATATATATATATATATATATATATATATATTATTGTCCAATGGTTATGTGTATTTTTTTTTACAAAAATTATAGACCGTGTCTCGCCATTCCTTTATTATTAGCTACCGGTCCATCAATAATCGTCATATCTATTTTAATTATGTAAATTTAAGCGATATACCGAACTAATGACTAATTTATTATTTATTAAAGCAGTACCTAATTGGTATTTCCTTCTCCACGGGACACTGTATGAAATGAAAACAGAAAACAATTTTCAGTGCGGTGTTGGTTATTGCCGACAAGGATGGCGATGCTCGTAACTTTTTATTATTTCTCCATTTATTTCTGGGAATTCTACCTCCGGGTAAATTTGAGGGTAGATTCCTACTCACAGCTTCTTCAAGATCCGGGCAAACTATTTCTCAGGAACATAAATCAACACAACACATATACTTGGGAAATTACAGTTGTAATTAAGCAGAATCGTCATGGGGTCTGCTGTATACTTGTCAGATACATTTTGGTACTAAGAAACATATGTCTTTTGTTCTGAAAACTTACTATACTTTTTCGGCACACATGATAAATTGTTTCTTATGTTTCAGTGTATTTAATCAGAATTAAAATGCTGTAAACATATACTTAGCCATAGTACCTACATACATATTATAATATTATTTATTTATTTATTGCCCTGCAGAACAGAAATTTCAATAATGGTAGAAAATAAGTATATACTTAGTAAGAATAACTTCACACTATCACATTAAAAGCAAATAACAACCTAATAGCAAAATAAGGAAAAATACTGCGACACATAATTAATAAAATTTGAGCATTAAATATAAAAACAAATTAACATTGTCTAAGGCTGCTGGTAAGTCGATATGTAGGTACCATATCCACTTCATCTGTTGTTAATATTGTTCAATAGCCTCCATGCGAATAAGAAAATATGAAACATACATTTTCACATCATACTACTAACTTTGGTTTCAGATAATTTTTACCATTACTAGATTGCCATTCCTTGATTCCTAGATTGTGATTTTTGCCATTACTAGATTGGGAATTTGGAGATGTAAAATCTGTTGAACGTATAAAATTTTTAGTGGAGAAACGGTGAGGAAAATATGCCAGGCGAAGTCATTAACAATTTTGTTAGGATTTGCTAAGTAGTTATCACCCACAAAGATAAATATTAAGCCAGTAGAACGTATGTTATATGACTATATATTTTCTTGAAATATTATCTGTGAGTGGTCAAACTGTTATTTCGAGACATGATATTCTCATGACTTTTTTATTTTCAAATTATTTGTATTTCCAAGAAGTTATTAGTGTATTTGTATATGTTTAAAAAGGGGAGGTAAGATATTTTTGTGGATAAAAGAAATACTTATAAAGAAATAATATTTAAACGAACTGAAGTATATATTTAAAATAATTTTGTTTTCTACAAATTTATAATAGAAAGAGAATAACTATTTTTTACAAATTCTATATTTTGGCGAAGGCGCCAAGAACAGGTATTATTTTGCCCCTGGGACTTTAACGGCGTTCTTATCATTATGTTCGTATCTGTATATATGCTCTAACACTTACGTATAATCAGTAATATATCTAGTTGTTCTAACAAATTAATTATTTCTAATTATTAGTTATCTATAAATTGTTTAACTATTTCTGAAAAGAAATTGTTGAGTGGAAAAGAAAACTTCTTATATTTGACAGACCATTTATCACCAGTACATGATAATGTTTTTATGTATTCATACAATAGGTAGGTAACCAGACATCAGGTAGTTGGGAATCATATCCCCACTATTATTTAGAAGTGTAAAAGTGTAATATTTCTTTTAATAATTTGAAAAAATTGAAATTTTATTCGAGGCGTCGTTCGGCGTCGAGGTGCAACTAAAGATATTTTATTAAAAATAGTCATATTAGTAGGTAATTGTTTTAACAGTTAAATATCGCTAATTGCCTGAATCATCATGGGCTAGCAAAGTCGAATTTGTTGAACCCGGAATATCTTGAATTAAATTGGCATATGCTTGAGGAATAATGTTCTGGTTCAGCAAATCCAACATATCTTTCTTCTTTTTGTGAGAGACTTGAAGTCTTGAGATATATTTTTTGTACACATTTATAGTACTCCATTTTTTTGGTTCATTTTCGTACTCCAATTTTTTTGGTTTTGGTTTTGAACAACTTTTTTTGATTTTGCTTTGTATTATCCAAATTAAAAAAATGTTTCATCCACCAGCCTATATTTATATCGTTTAATGAAAGACTTTTCTTTCTGAAATCAGAAGCACTTAATGCAAAGCCAATTGACCGTGTCCTGGTTTGTATTTTTAATGGTGTTAAGTACAGCATCCTACACAAGCGGCTCAGTTATAGAAATCGTTGTGCTTTAGATGCTGCACGGTTAAAGAACGTCGCGTCGTCAGTACGAAAATTAAAATGAAATTAAGACCGTCCCAAAATACCTCCATCTTAATTTATGTTTATACATATCAATTGTATAGACTGAAATGCTCTACCTGATCCCTCTCCGAATCTGAATTATTACAGTTCACTTCTGTTGACAAAAAACAACACCTAATATTTTACCAAGTGTGAAATAATAATACAATCTGACCTCTCCTTTCTTTTGTTTGACTTCTTTCCCTATTCTCATTATTATTTAACAGATTGAGTATTTTTTGGCATATTGAACACAATAAATATATAATAATATTATTATTCTTCACGGCACACAAATTTTTGTTTGTAATTGTTAAAATTATATTTATAATTATTCCATTTGAAAAAAATATTTTGGTATCATATCTTCCGAAGCCTTTTTAAAATATCGTATATACTCGGTATTGCGTAATATTTACCGGAAATTTTCAAGCAGACAAATATTGGCATTTTACAAAATAGTAATAATGAATCATGACATTCTCAAAATAATCTATATTCAACAGTTTAAGGCTATGGGATAATAGGCTTAAATGCGTTTCAAGACATCTAAGTACCTGCCGAAGTTCCAAACTTTCCCAGAAGGGGACATCTGAAGATTACAGTGAAATACAAACCACCGCTTAGTAATAATTTAATGGAATATTGCACACCAATCCTGTGGATATAGCATGATAAAGGACGTTATTAATGAATTAATTTTCCATTATTTGATCCATTATAATTGCATACAAGTAGAAACATCATATCTAATTATTAACTGTATTTATTACAATATGAGAAAGACCTAACTAGATATCAGTAGATAATGTTGAGTTGTATCTGATCACTAATTTTTACTGATTTTCCTCTAAAAATTGAGCAAAATATCAATGACAATATATCTTGGGAAAATGTTATGTATGGTTGCAGAAGTTATAAGGATAATAAAATAACAATCGCGAATATCTGACAAAATTCACGCAGATTAATGCTATAACTAACCAATTATCGTTAACATATTTTAACATCATCTAAAAAGTTAAATATAGACTGTGGTATATCTTGATCAAAAATACCACACGTTTAAACTTGTCAAATATATAGCCTTACTCAAGAAATTTGGACTTAATAAGGTCTTATTGTCAATTTCTGTAGTTAAAACTACGATATTAGTTAACATGTCGTTGAATAGTTACATCAAGTATTGTAGCTTAAACTTCTATGGACGCCTGATTATCATTAGCCTACGCAACTCTAACATATTTTTTTAACAAAGTATCATTTATCTTTGATTTTGTACTTTTTTTGTAACACATGTACTTTTACAAATCATAAAATCAAAAAATAGATTATAGTTTTGTTAAATAATATTTTAAACGCTATTTTAACAGTTAACACATTTAAGGAAAATAAAGAATTTAAAGACATACTAAAGAGTAAAAGATTATTAAAGATTAGGAACATTAAATAATTTATTTATTTATAATATATTTATATTATTTATTTTGAATCATTGCCATTTTTCGAGTGCCTCATTTCAATTTGCAACAGTATACGAGTTGCATATTTTCGGTGGCAATATAATAAAGTAGTAAAGTAGATACTTTATACACGCATTGAGGGATAACCACACCAGTAAGAAGCTCTCAAGTCGTAAAACCTTTCTCGTAAGGAGAATATATCCAGAAGTACCTGTAGCCCAACAATTAGTAAGAGCTTTTAACAAAAATGACCATCAAAATTAAATGAAGAAAGGTCAAGTGTGCAACCCCTGGGATCTTATCAGATTAGACGAAGCCGATGTTTCAAATGAAATAGAGTTTTTTGTTGGCTAAATATATATAAAGGGTCCGCCAATAGGGACGCTCGATCTTTGACAGCTCATGGCGGCCATGTTGTTTGTGGTAGAGTTGGCAAACGTAGTTGTTATTATTCAGTGTATCTTCACAAATCACCATGAACTAATTCAGCCGCGAACAACATGTACAAATCGTTAAAACTTATTACGAAAATCATTCATCGGTTCGAGCAACGTTCCGCGCGCTCCGCCAATTTTACGGTGCAATTGATCGTCCTGCTGAGTCGACTATCCGTCGTTTGATTAACAAATTCGAGGCAACCGGTTCGGTGAACAATCAGCCAACACCGACGCGTCGTCGAAACGTCCGATCTGCCCAGAATGTCGCCGCTGTGCGCGATAGTGTGCGTGACAGTCAATTTCACGTCGCGCACAGGAACTCCGCCTTTCGGAAACATCACTTCGCCGAATCTTGCATCTGGATTTGGGCATGCATCCGTACAAGATCCAGCTGACACAAGAGCTCAAAATAAACGACCATAGACAGCGCCGTATCTTCGCTGATTGGGCTTTAGAGCAGTTGGAAGTCGACCCCGATTTTGGTCGCAAAATCATCTTCAGCGATGAGGCACATTTTTGGTTAAATGGGAATGTCAACAAGCAGAATTGCCGTTATTGGGCCGAGAACAATCCACAGGAGGTCCACCAGGTCGCAATGCACCCAGCAAAGGTAACTGTTTGGTGTGGATTTTGGGCCGGAGGCATCATCGGGCCGTATTTCTTCGAGAACGACGATGGTGTGTCCATCACGGTAAACGGCGAACGATACAGATCCATGATAACGAACTTTTTCTGGCATGAAATCGACAATATGGATGTCGAGGATATGTGGTTTCAGCAGGACGGCGCTACGAGCCACACAGCGCGCGCCACAATGGATCTTCTGCACGAGCGCTTCGGAGGAATGGTTATCTCGCGCGGAGGCGACATCAACTGGCCACCGAGATCGTGCGATTTAACCCCACTAGACTATTTCTTGTGGGGTTTTCTTAAATCACAGGTCTACGCAAACCAACCACAAAACACTGATGCCCTCAAAGTCAACATACGCCACGCCATCGATGAAATACAGCCCGATTTGTGCGCCAGAGTCATTGAAAATTGGACTTCTCGTATGCGCGCCACCCAGCGTAGCCGAGGTGGACATTTGACCGATATTATTTTCCATACATAATGCCTTAGAATACTCTTTCAAACAAAAAATAAATTTCATTTATACCTCTCACACAACTTGCTTTATTTCATTTTAAAGATCGAGCGCGCTTATTGGCGGACCCTTATATATATATATATATATATATATATATATATATATATATATATATATATATATATATATATATATATATATATATATACATATATATATATATATATATATATATATATATATATATATATATATATATATATATATATATATATATATATATATATATATATATATATATATATATATTTCTTCTTGAAACTACGTATAAACCTACGTACCAACGTAACCAACTGAATATTTCGAATTTATAATGTTTATGTTTATGTGTGCCTCGCACAACTTTGCAAGGCGTGAAATTGTCCGTTCAAGACATAACAGATTCTTTGTTGAAATTTTGTTACTGACGCCGGCATGAAATTTAATTAATGCTAAATTAAACGACAGCCATATAAAATTACGAAAAACTTCGTCGAGATGCTTTTTATTTCTTGTTTAATAATGACACAATGTTTAATCAATGTTCTATCCCAAGGAGACTTGTCACAAGAGAATCCTTAACATAAATATCCCGCTGTGTTATACACCGCAATATAGGCAGGACGTGAGTATAAGAAAAGATCCTACGGTGGCTTTATAGCAATTATCATGCGGCTTTGATGTTTTTCCGATCTTCCGTTGGACGAATGGGAAAATCGGTTTTCATGTACAGTCGCTTATTTATTATAATCGGGGAGAATATGAGGGTATGGGGCGAGAAATCTATATAAAAGTCCAAACGAGAAGAAATGAAATATTTTTATCTTTTACAGAAACCAAATATAGTCTTCTTTCGCTTGTAGTTTTATTTTAATTTTAAACAATGTTAACCGAAGGTCATAGATGCAAATGCTCAGGAATTAATGGAGAAAGTTTTTATTAGTAATATACATTTTTTGTTGTTTGTATTTTAAGAAATTGTTTAAATATTCCTATGTTGGTTGATAATTTGATAATTGAGATATATGAATTTTATGATATGTGAATGATCTATATACGTTGTTGTTTTTAGATTAGTATAAAATGAGATACTGTGACGTAATAGTATGGCGAAGAAATATCTGATTAGCGTACAGGATACTTACACTATTTCTTCCCTATTGAATCCTTCTTGTTTATGGGCGCCAGTTCTATGGACACTAATTTGTAATTTACTGAAAGGATCTCTTAAAACATGAGTACTCTATATGGTCCTAGAGGGGGTTCAATTAGGTCCATGTAAAATATTTTTGCAAGATTAAAATTTTAAAGTGAAGTTACTTTCCAAATAGTGAATTTTATGATGCTATAATATTTTATTAAATCTATTGAATCTTGTTTAAGAGTTATCTAAATACAGACTTGCAAGGTTCTACGTAAAACATACACCCTTGTTTTAGCAGAGCTTTTTAAGCACAGTCTCCTAAAGTTCTATGTAAGTTATACAACCTTGTTTTATCCTATATGGCGTGTTTAAAACATAGGACTTTGTTTCAGAGCCCATAGGACTTTGTTTCAGAGCCCATAGAACCGTCATTAAACGGCCCATTGCACCTAGAGTAAAACTACATGGTAGTATATGCCACATAGAACCTAGAAATAGTCGTAACTCATACAGTGCCAAAATTGTAACATAAAACTTTGTAATTTTAACCCAGCGAAATGTATATTTTTCTTTGTATTTTGAGGAAATTAATTAAATTAAACTTTAAATTTAAATTTATACTTGTCATAGATATACTTTATTAACAATAATTTAGCTAATAACCTAATAATTTACGTATATCTAAAGATGTGTGAGAACAAAGATTGTAGATAGTTTGTGCAAATAATAGGACACGATTTGTTGAAAGTAAAGAAGTAAAAGATGTTCTTCTTAAGAATTAAATTATAAATTTAAATAAAACTCAAGCGTACTCAGGCTATTTCCGTTCCACTTCATTCAAAGTTCCCTCCTTAGATGTGCATAGAATAAAAATGCCTATTTAAGAAAATAAAGAAAAGGTTAAAACGTCATGCAGCGAATAGCAACCGTTGTAATATCTGATTATATAAGCAACCAAATATACAAATATTTATCTATCGTAAGTACTGCAGAATCAATACTAATGAAGCTGATCCAAAAAAAAATGTACAGAATGGTGAAGTTGAGAGAAATATTTTGTGTAAACATGCACGAGTATAGAAACGTCCACCGGGAAAGTTTTCACTCATGTTTCTCTTAAGAGAATTCGTTATTGATCCGATTAGAAACACGACTAAAAGCACAGCTTGGTCAATAACTTGGAACAGTTTATTTAATAATGAAAATGTTTTCCACGTGCTCTATTCGAAAAAATGACAAATTGTTTACTACATAAAAAAGCAAGCAAGCATATCTGCGAGCTCGTTGACAAATATCACAGAAGGGATTCAGTCAAAGAAGTTTGAAATATTCAGCAGGATTTGTCTACATTAGTTGTCGTATACTTGCGTCGACTTCTCTCATCATTCGTCAGGGGTAATTTTTTTCGTATAAAGGTTTCATATACAAAATAAATTTCGTATACAGGTTCACGGGCTAGACGTAAGATACTTATGCCGCGAGAATTTTGTTACAATATTTGTAACAGTGGCGACTCGACGGATGATGTAATTGAAGCTGCACTGAAAATTGGACCCACGCTTTATATTTTAATATATACTATGCTAGTATTAACCTAAAGAGACAGGTTTTAACAAACTAATTTCTAATTACTTATTACGTTTAACAAAAATAATACAATATAATAATTGTCGGCCTCGAATTCTGAGGCCGGCTTCTCTGGACTGAGAATACTGAGAAATTGAGAATACTGAGATTCTCAGTTTCGCCGGTTTCACGAAACTTTCATGAAGCAAATATAATTGGCAAATATAACGGTGTAATGTCAGTGGCAGTACATGACAAGTGAGCTATGCATTGATTGATTATATTAATGATGTGACGCGAATAATAGTAGATTGTTTGAGTGTTAATATTTTTATTTATGTCTTTGAATTTCTCTTTTTCCAGACGTAATCAATTGGAAAATGGAAAAAGAGTTGGAATTGGGAAGAGTTGGCCAACGTCAAAAATAACAATTTTTAAGGAATAGAAGTCGGGAATGTTCACGAACATTTCAATGTTATATGGGTATGATAATATTGCTATGGTAATAATTATCAATAGCTATGTGGCATAAACTTTGTTTTGATCATCATTTATTGGGTAATGGATAAAATTCGTTCAAAATATGGTTATATCTAAAGCCATATTTTAAACAGTCTTAATCGTAGTACTAAAATATGCGTAGGCTTAACCTTGCATTTTAGTAATTCCGTCTTACCTCCTCTTGTAGCTACCACGAGGTGCTACTGACTTCTCATTATAATTTGAATAGAGTAGAACAATCAAAGGATATAAATATTTTAATGTAATACAAATAATAGCACCTACATAAAAAATTATACTTGAGAATACAAATTACGCTGTATGTAAAAAATTATGTGTTATTATAGTAATTGACGACTTTACTAAACAACTGGTGCCATGTTTTTGTGGACAAATACTATTTAAATCTTAGGTGCCAAATAGATACGAAATTCGGAATTCTTATGTAAATTCAGTAGTTGTTGGCCAATTAAAATATGTATACTTTTAATAATTTATTTTAGTTCTTATCTATGCTTTTAGTTTCTTGGTAAATTACTGGTTAGTCGAAAATCTGACGCCGAGTATCTCGTTATTTAAAACAGGAACGGTGTACTCAAGGACACACAATTCAAGGACAAAGTGTACTGTAATATTGTAGGAAATTTTCTGCTGAATTTATTTCTGACGATTTAATCCGGAATTGCGAAGTTGCTGAATTAAATTTCGCTTAATTAATAGCACTGTACCTACTTTAGAGCTCTGTATCTCATCTAGTAACGTTGCTAAAAATTAATATGTCGGTCTGAAATTTTCATAGTTATAAATTGTAGAATCTTCGCTTTGCAGCGACCATATTGAATTCATAAAAATGAAACTAAACCGTATACAAGCTAATTAAATGTGGGATGATGAACAAAAATTCAAGAATTTGACAAGGAAAAAGCAGTAAGCGACATTTTTTTTATTATTAGTTAGAGTAGTCCTTTAAGAACTATGAGACGTAGAAATGATTCAAATAATTTCTGTTGAAGTATGGGCGCATTACGTGCAAAAGCAGATGTACCTAGTAGTGTACGCTTATCTTAATATGGGTATCATAACACTTTTTATATCTAAATTGATTTTATTTCTTTACTGTAATTTTACACTATACATTTGAACTAAACAAGAAAAAAAGAATTTCTAACCTCATTTCGGGATTATTAATCACTTTATATCAGAATTGCATCTGCCTGCCTTTTGGCAAACGGCAATTTCGGCAACTATAATAACGGCAATTACAATAATATGTTTATCTACATCACTATATCTTTTTTTACAGTTTTATGTGTATGGTATATGAAATATTAAATCTTGCAAATAGACAAGAAATGCCCACAAAAGCAAATGTTGTGCGTCAATGAATTTTATTAATATAATTGGTATCACTTATCATACTTTATTAAAATTTGGTACATTTATTAGTTTATATTACATGAAACCAAAAACAAATAGGAATAGAATAAAAACAAAGAAAGTACTTTAAATTAGGCAAACCTAAAATTATAGTTATCTAGAATTTGAGATGCTTTTTGTTAGGTAAGTACGGCTTTCTTGGCCGTCTTTTTTTTATAAATGTTTAATTATAAAATTAAACATTACGATTTGAATGTACCCCCAAAATCGTGTTCTTCTGGAAAAAAGGTAGAAAACAAAAAACACGCCTCTGGCTCAACAAATATTTTTTTGTCTGTAATTGTTATTAGGTTTAAGAAATTTAAAAAAATGGAAATTAAAAAATAATTGCACAGAACAAAAAGCTGATATCGTCCTCTAATTATATCTATTGAATTACTGCAATAAATTATTAACAATCAATGAAAGTTATGTTTACTTAATTGCAAGTATTTTACCTAAAACGCAAATCTGATTTATTTTACTTGCCACCTAACTATCGACCTACTAAACTTCTTGAGATATCTTACACTTAGAACCCAATTTACTTTATATTAGCCCTAAAATTGCCTCATTTGTCTGATCCCCTGAATCTCTCTGAAACCATTAACCTTAAATTAGATAGTGAGGCAGAGACGTATATCTAACGACTTATGCGGTCGAGGGGAAAATACATGCTCTTAGTTTTAACGTCAACTAGATGATAATTAGTAACAGGTAGGTATACCGAAATACGCACTTTCTACCAGAATATTCTTTTTCCGTTTACTTAATTTTCAGATACCGCGTTTGTATTTTTCTATTTAATTACTCGATTGAATATTATAATTAGTATTACTATTAAAATGACATTCAGGATTATAACTGAAAGTTTAATCATACATGACAGAATGTAGGCTGGTGCCAAAGCAGATTTTGAAAGCTAAAAAAATATTAGCAGGTAAAATTCAGACGGAGGACTTAGTTATGGTTATAATTAAGAGAAAAAACAAAAATTAAACACGAGATAAATAGAAATTGTGAAATGTGACTGCTGTTCAGGGGTGTAATGTGTCTTTGTAGTATCATATTACCCAAAATAACTAATTCTTATTCTGTGTTTACCGTAAACAAAAATTAAGTTTCAGAATGTTTTTCCACACTTCCTCCAAGTCATTTTTTTTTAGTCAATATATATATATATATATATATATATATATATATATATATATATAAAAATGTATATATATATATATATATATATATATATATATATATATATATATATATATATATATATATATATATATACACATTTATATATATATATATATATATATATATATATATAT
>CAXKVY010005897.1:17500-22658 GCA_964058915.1 Tetropium fuscum
TGGTTAATGACGTTGGCATTGCAGAAACGGCGATATTGTTAACGCGAGGTATTCACCGCGAGGTATTGTTCGCGGAGTACGCTTATATTTACGTATCGCATTTTTATATAAAAGTCGGGAGGTCTACATTTTAATGGGAGAATTACAAGGCACAGAGACAAAGACAATTACAAGACTTAAAAAAATTCATGAATTATGAAGCTATTTATAAGTGGATATATGTGGGTAGATTTAATATTTAAAAAGCGAATCGAAACAAGATTTTAAAATTAGAAGATCCTCCTTTACAACAGAACTGCAAATATCCATCTTTTCATGTGCTACCTAGAGCACATCGCCGGACGACGATCTAATCCAAATATATCATAACCAGATTCGTTTATATATCTACATCTAAAAATCTTAATTAAGCCATGTTTCAATCAGATCAAGAACCTCAAATACCTTTATAATATCAACCAGTACAAATATTTTATAGTTATATATACGACTCTTGGCGGCCAGGGTTAAATTTACCGAAAAATTCGACTGGAAGGCGACATAGAATTGCTATTATTGTCTACATTTATCTTAGTAGATTCAGGACAATGTAGAGAATTTAAACGATGTGAGCTAATGGATCATAAATCTCTTAAGGGTCATAGTTATAGGTATTGATCTGGCTTTTTAATAAATTGGCTGACACTTAAAAATGTTTGTAGAACTTGCCGTGTCTCGCAAAACTAGCATCTAGGATAATCAAAAGAAAAACGAATGGTGTATCTGTCCTGTACTGTAATGAATGTTCACAGAAATACTGACGGATGAGCTCTTCCTCTTATATCACTCTTCCCACTAAATAATCCATCATCATCCCGTCAGTATCTTATTTTAAAACCTCTTAAAGCTATTTCGTTTACGATTTCAGGGCGTGTAAAATACTTTTCAATTGAAAGAGATTGCTTTCAGGGGCTTTGGGTCATCTCAATTTCAGTAAATGGCTGGAATGACAAAAACTGTGACTAGGAATTATTTAGTGTCACCACACTAGGGCGGTAGACATATGGTATATTTTTTTATAAAAGCTTATGTACTTGAATTCAGTTTTGAAATTTTATCTGATATGCGACTAAGACTTATTTGACTAATCATCTATTTCAGCAACCACTTATTTAAGATATATTGTTTAAACTTACCACTAATTACTTGCCTTACTAGCAGTAATGAACTTATAAAATCAAATAATAATTTAACGATTTATTTTAATGACCACAAACGCAATATCATGACATATTTATAAGTTTTAAACATATTATTGTCTGTCTATATCTTTTATGTTAATCGCTAACTAAGAATTTCTGTTACTGCATAAATGTTTGGGATGCAAATCTGTTTAATTTATAGGATAAATAAAATACATTATTAGTATTATATCACTATATTTATCTTCCCATTGCACAATACGCGTAGAATAACTTCTACGAAAGGTAACAACACACAGGAATATGTAACACTATAAATTATATTCTAAGAACTCTTCAAATTACACCTCTAATAGAGGAAATTATAACTTTAAACATAGAAAATATCTTTTAATTCCCCTGCCAAAGTTAGTTCATTACAAATAAATGATGCTATTAAAAATGCATTACCTAAAATTAGGAAATCCAACTAACTATAATTAGTTTCTTGGCGTAGAGACTCCGGGTAAAATATTAAGGATTCTTTTCTAATATCGGTCATAGCTTTGTCGTAATTGCAGTTACCAATATCGGTGAACAGAAATTTCTAAGAAAGTTTTTGAAGATAACTACTTGTAAAGGGCATTTATAACAAAACTATAAATAGAAAATCAATCTCTTATAGGGAATATAACATAGATAATGTAACGTACGTCGGACAAAAGAGTGGACAGTGGACAAAACAGTGAATACCTACACTATTTTGTCCACGACCATGTGATAATAACTCAATAATTATATATTTGCCGAGTTGTATAATGGAGCCATTATACAATACTATTGATTAATCACAGCTAATAAAATCATTATACAATACTTATCATTTAATTTATAAATGTAACCATGGCAACGTACATTCACAACATCCCGAATATTTGTACTAAGAGTTTAAATCAAGATGGCTATATGACCACCGATTCCTGCCAATTGATGACATTGACGTTTTAAAATAGAAATAGTTTTTTATGGCATTTCTGCCAAAAACAACGCATCGTACGGAAAACATCATTGTATTTCAAAGTCGTAGAGCATTCTGCGTCGAATGACCTTCTTCGCTTCAAAAATTAGACCGAAGGTATCCATCGTCAGTCGAAAAAAGGCAATTTTTACCGACATTTGTGAAAATTGAAATACACTCACTTTTAGATGTACGTCTGTTATTTGAGAATTTCTAGGTGAAAAGCTCGTAAAATAAAATTTGTAGAGGATAAAATTTTGCAACCTAGACAAGAAGAATGTGATGTATGTACCTACTTTAAAACGGAAAAGTCTGCGATCAAAAGGAATCCACAGAGTATTACGAAACATAATTTATATTGTGGCCAGAAAACTTATGACGATTATAACGAAATAATTGTGATATTCTTCCTCTAAAATTTATAGCGTAGACCTGCAAATATATTCTTTTCTACAAACAATGTCTCGAAAGTCATCCGTTTCTACTAGTAAGTTGGTGGTGTTTCATGAAATGCTCCCTTCGTTGCTTAGTAATGAAGAAAATATTTGTGATCTATGGATCTACGAAAATGAGAAAAAAACCTTAATGTTGTCACAGTAATTCGCTATACGTTTTTCCTTGGTAAAGCAATTTTTTTCTCTGCCACATTGCTTATGGATGCTGGTGAAGACATACCAGACTTCAAACGAGATAGAGGGTCGAACTCGAATGCAGTAGCTGAAGGATATATAGCAGAGTCGTTTCACAATAAACTAAGCTAAGACCTAATAAGGTAACTTATTATACAATACAGTGTGTCCCGCTGCTACTTATCCAGCCTAACATAATTTTTCAGTTGTTATATTCATTTTAGTGGGAAATGCCGAAACAACAGTATATTGTCAAAATAAACTAATTTACTTTACTTGGAAAATCAAAATTAGAATTAATTAATGAAAAGTATCGTATGCTGTAAATTATGAAGTAAAAAAATATGTCACTTGAACCCTCGCGTCTATTTAACACGTAATCACAGAATACTGGTACACCTTATATTATACATCATACTACAATGTTTATATTTAATAATGAGGGAGAATATTTATCTTAGTTTCCTTCATATATCGCCAATTTATATTCCCAAATTGACTAGCGTTGCCTTATTCAGATTTTGTCTGAGTAAATATTATTATTCACTTGGAGCGTGAATTTATTTGGCAGCTGTTTTATTTCTATTACTCTCAATTCCCCTTTCTTTCTCGTTTGAATACATTTTCTCCGGGAAACCATTAATATTTTGTCAATGCGAAAAGTTTTCTGCCGTGTTTTGATTTAGGATCACTGCTTCTCTATTCAGTGCCATTTGGAATACAAAAAAGGTGATTTACAACAAATATATTTTGGAAGCAGAAGAGTTGTCCTTGATAAATAATAAAAGTCACTAAAGCTATAGATTAATGGGGGCCATTTTTTAAAAATTATCTTACTTTTAGTTTTAAGATATCATCGACAGAGAGATATTGGGAGAATAATAATAGTGGTTGGTAACTGCTTTATATCCCAACCGAATCACACTTACAACACAATTTTACCAAAAAAAATTCTATACATATATATACACATATCGCACTAAAATAACTAAAAATATTGACAAGTATATGAAAAGAAGAGAGGTAAAGTTTTACAAATATTCCTAAAAAATTACACATGGCGAAAAATACCCACATTATAACATAACCGTAGAATTAGGATCTCGTCTGTGTCATAACATATGGACGTATACTATACGTTTACGTTTCTTTCCGATGATGCGATTCCATGGCTTGCAACAACTATTTTGTCTCCTCCATGTAGTTACATTTAGACATAAATGTTTTAATGCCATCGATGGGCTATCAATAGGATAAATTAAAAGAACACGCTAATGTTTTGCGTAGAGCGGGCGGGTTGCACCATAGGCCGTGGGTGTGACTTCTGACATGCTGGTTTTGTCTCTAGTTTTCATTATTCATTCGCGCTCGGCATTCGCCATCGGTAGATATGTTTTAAGCTAGTCTATCGTCCGTAACTCAAAATGACAATTTATGTAACCGAGGAACCGGTGAAAATTAATAAATGGTATTACGCGCCAATATTCTTAGCTATAGATGTGACCACGCTAAGAGGGGGCCTAGCGGTACCATCGCTCTTTACCTTCAATATCTATGTAGGCCGAGACCGCCTCGTATTGGGTAGATCGCACGTTTCACGTGACCCCCTCCCCCCCCCAACGTGAAGGTGCGCAGCCTCCCCCGGTCTTGGCTGATGGGCCCCACGTCTGCATCAATACCGAAGAAATTTTAAAATGGTGTCTAATAATTAGCACCCTGTATATGAGGAACTAGGTTTTCATTTCCTAAATTTCAAGTATTTTGCAAGTAAACTTTAATAGCTACTGCTCGCATTTAAACATGGTAGAATGTTTCTAGTATCAATGGATACAGAGTGCATACATTAGGTACCTAAATAATAATATAAACATACTATAGTATTTTGATGAGAACTATTTTACATTGAATTATTTTACATTGAATTATTTTACATTGAATAATGCCAAGTATGGCATTGTCATTTATTTTAGGATTTAGTAGGTACGCAAAAAAGGCAATAGTCTAGTCAACTTTGTTTTAATCAAAGTGCCACTTTGATGGCCACTTTGATTAAAACATTTTCTTCTGACTACTTAATTTTGTTTTTTAGTATTTCTCTCTTTCCCTTGCCTGGCATATTGATATCCCATATTTATTATATATACGGTTATAGGTATGTATTAATAGGTATGTATGGTTATAGGTATGTATGGTTATAGGTATGTATGTGTTTAAGAATAATTTTTTTATGTATTCATTTCTTATTCATTTCAAGGCTTTGATGGTTCATCTCACTTTTATATCTGTTTATTTTCTACATGGATGTTATTTTTCTTCTTGTATGTATGTTCTTTTCTTTGTCATTATATTTT
>CAXKVY010005898.1:0-27839 GCA_964058915.1 Tetropium fuscum
ACACTGTCAGAGAAACAACGGCCAATATCTCTAAAACTGTCGTAGTTAGAGCAAAATTACAAGAGATCAAAATTGTTACTAAGGGGCCGTTATTTTAGAAATATGTATCAGATAATGTCAGTGGCGTACGAAAAAAAAGTTCCATTATGCAGAATATCCGAAGTACCCGAAAAAAGTAACATCCACTATAGTATTTTCGACAGGAAGAATACAACATGTTGATCCTATGCAGGTTAAGATATGTGTAAAATATTTAGTGAATATATCATTCCGTTCAGAAAATATTACACATTAATGTAAAAAAAAATGAAACTTTAACACCTTGTATCTTCCTTAGGAAGCTAGATCGGCCATATATTTATAGGCACTTTTCTTTTTAAAAACGTGCGTTCTATCCCCTGTTAAAGTTTGTCTACAAAAAACTGACTCACCCTGTATATATATATATATATATATATATATATATATATATATATATATATATATATATATATATATATATATATATATATTACGTCACCCATAACTATTTGGAATGATCTGGTGGCATAAAATCTTAGTGCAAGTAGCAACTGTTGGATAGGGTTCAAAATTTCTGTCTGTTGGATATTCTAACACAGCCTCAATTTCTCTTAAGACCTGCAATACCACCTCTTTCGAAAGTCGATATCTTTCACGGAACTTTCTACCTTCAAATTCTTCAAACAAGTTCCTCCTTACTCTTTCGTCATTTTGCACGTCGTTTCTAGTAAGTCTAGATACAATAATTCGGCATCAAATTCTTCCATCCTCACATATATAACATATAATGCAAAATTCAAATTGAGTACTTGAATTATATTTGACTAACCACAAATAAATAATTTCTAGGTTATATTCGCATTTAATCCTTCATTAAATAGTTAAGGACGGAAAAACGGTCCCTTAAATTAACGAACCTTTAACGGCCCGTTATATTTTAACAAGTGTTGATGAAACTATTATATCCTTAATCATTCCTCAAAAGTATCTTAAGCGATCGTTAAATTTTAACGAAAGTTGGTGAAACCGGCCCTAAGGCCTTTAATAATATTTTTTTCTGCTGGTCACTCCCCCCGTGGCCTCTGACTAGTCCAGAGAGTCCAAAGCGGTAATTGAGGTCGAACTCATGAAGTGTTCTGACGCAACGAGAAAAGTGTGACGGCCTTCTGCATCTTCCCAGCGATGTCTTCTTCCGATTGACGGCATGCTGGGATGGTTCGTAATTATGAGAGGAATGATTGCCGCATACCTCCGAGAGAGCCAATAATAAGACCAGTATTTTAACAGAATAATCCGGATACAGCCTCCGGAATTTGGAGTTTCTCTTCCTCTTTCAAGACAATGTTCTTTTCGGTCGAAGCCTAAAACTCTATAAGGAACGTCGCATCGTCTTGAGTTGGTGGTCGAGGAGGACTATGTCGGACTGAATGGCTTGTATCCGCCTGACGGTGAGGAATGAATAATTCCAGTATAACCGGGGCCTCTCATTCCCCACAACGGACTCAATATCCTCCCGAGTATAGGGTAACACCGGTGTCTGATCTATACCGTACGAGTGTCGTAAGTGGAAATACAGCACTCGTAATGCTGAAAGCAAATGCTTAATGATCTCTGGGGCCTGACGACATGCTCTGCAGCTAACATCAGGCACTTCTATACACATCACGCGGTTTCGATAGACCAGGATATTCAGTACACCACCTTGGTAAGCTAATAAAAAACCTTCAGTCTCTGACTTCAGCCCAGCTGACCTCAAAAAGCTAACGGCCAGATTTTGAGATAAGCCTAAGTCTATATTTCTATATTAGACTCCGTGCAATGGCTTATCTCTGTGCTGCTGAAAACGAAGTGTCTTTCAGCAGCCCGAATATGGGCTTTCAACCGAGCAGGGTCCAACTCGGTGACAGAGTTTGGATTATTCTGCTCGGTGTCGAAGTCGAGGCTGCTCTTAGCTGCTCGAAGCTTAGCTGCTCTTTGTGCTGCCCTATAATTAAAACCTCCTACGCCAGCTCCTTCATGATCTTTGACCATGAGGAGTAGCGGATCAGAACTCCTGATAATCTTACAAGCTGTGTCCAGAGTTACTCTGTTGTGGACACACCAACCCAAGAGGCCTCCCTGTTGTAGTAGTAACCGCGGAACGGACGATCCGAGATGCAAACTCCTACAGAGATGCATCATTTTGCACCTCTATAAAGTTAGCACTACCACATGCGAGATGAAAGGTGGCATAATGTGATTAATTATAAATTATTTTTCCATAAATCGATGATACTGATATCAAGTTGCACTACCAACCATCTTCTTATATTCTGATAAAAATCTCGTCTCGCGCATAATTTATCGTGTTTTTGTCGTGTAAAAATTAAATATGTCGCGAAATTTTTTTTATAAACTCAATGGTAGTGCTAACTTGATATTAAGTTGCACTTCCATTAATCTTGATATATTCGAACAGAAGTCTCATCTCGCGCATAGCTTGTCGTTTTCTTGTCGTGATTTCGTCGTGCAAAATAATGCGAATTTTTTTTTTATAAACCTAATGGTAATGCTTACTTAATATGAAGTTATCAGTACCACCTGTTGAAAACGGTCTTCCAATGCTCGGACAAATGTTGCATCTGCTGCATCATTTGTCGCTTTTTCGTCGTGATTTTTGCGTGCGAAAATATAATTTGTCACGAAATTTTTTTATTTAAATAGTAGTGCTGAGTTGTTATCAAGTTGCGCTTCCACCCATCTTTCTATATTCGGAAGATAGTCCCGTCTCGTGCATAATTTGTCGCTTTTTTATCGTGATTTTGTCATGCGAAAAAAAAATTGTCGCGAAATAAAAAAAAAATCAATGGTAGCGCTAACTTGATATCAAGTTAGCACTATCACACATAGATAAGTGTCTTCTAATGTTCGGAAGAAAATCTCGTATCGCGCATTATTTGTCGCTTGTTTGTCGTGATTGCTTACCATAAACTTGACTCTTTCTGGCTAATAAATTTTAAATTTCTATATACTACTACGAAGTGAAACTTTTTTTGGCATGCTATACATATTTATAATGAAATTCTTTACAGTCCACATAAAACTTTTTTTCCACATAAAGTGAAGTTTCTCATGTTTTATGATGAATTTAAAATTCCCATTGTTGACCATAAAGTTAAACCATTGATGGGTCACCATACAATGCATATTCTTAAGGCTCAATATAAATCAATTGATAATGGCTGTTTTTATAATAACTCAATTACATTTATTCCAAACAAATGGTTTCTAATCTGTTCAAAAACAGAGTCTTGGTATAAGACAAAATGAGAGGTGGTAAAAAAAACTTCTCGCCGAAAATACTAATTTCATTACACATGAAAAACATTTGATTTGGAAACTTTGAGAAAACTGTGTTCGTTTTAAATTGATAAAAGTCGAATCTGCGCAACTAATTTTCAAAAAGTCTCTCTCAATACTCCTGCGAAGCGGAGGGAGGGGAAGCCAAATATTATGTTTCCGGAAGTATAATTAAAGGTTCTCTTAGTACACACAAAACATCAATAACTGACATTTACTGGATAATCATAGGGAATAAAGCGTAATGTGTGATAATAATATGAAATATACGTCAGTTTCAAATATACGTCAGAAATATAAGTCAGTATTTTTAATCAAGTTCTTTTTATATTGCACGGAGAGATAGGTCTTTATATATAAAGGGTCCGCCAATAAGCGCGCTCGATCTTTAAAATGAAATAAAGCAAGTTGTGTGAGAGGTATAAATGAAATTTATTTTTTGTTTGAAAGAGTATTCGAAGGCATTATGTATGGAAAATAATATCGGTCAAATGTTCACCTCGGCTTCGCTGGGTGGCGCGCATACGAGAAGTCCAATTTTCAATGACTCTGGCGCACAAATCGGGCTGTATTTCATCGATGGCGTGGCGTATGTTGACTTTGAGGGCATCAGTGTTTTGTGGTTGGTTTGCGTAGACCTGTGATTTAAGAAAACCCCACAAGAAATAGTCTAGTGGGGTTAAATCGCACGATCTCGGTGGCCAGTTGATGTCGCCTCCGCGCGAGATAACCATTCCTCCGAAGCGCTCGTGCAGAAGATCCATTGTGGCGCGCGCTGTGTGGCTCGTAGCGCCGTCCTGCTGAAACCACATATCCTCGACATCCATATTGTCGATTTCATGCCAGAAAAAGTTCGTTATCATGGATCTGTATCGTTCGCCGTTTACCGTGATGGACACACCATCGTCGTTCTCGAAGAAATACGGCCCGATGATGCCTCCGGCCCAAAATCCACACCAAACAGTTACCTTTGCTGGGTGCATTGCGACCTGGTGGACCTCCTGTGGATTGTTCTCGGCCCAATAACGGCAATTCTGCTTGTTGACATTCCCATTTAACCAAAAATGTGCCTCATCGCTGAAGATGATTTTGCGACCAAAATCGGGGTCGACTTCCAACTGCTCTAAAGCCCAATCAGCGAAGATACGGCGCTGTCTATGGTCGTTTATTTTGAGCTCTTGTGTCAGCTGGATCTTGTA
The DNA here is from genome assembly GCA_964058915.1 of Tetropium fuscum. Taxonomy (NCBI): domain Eukaryota; kingdom Metazoa; phylum Arthropoda; class Insecta; order Coleoptera; family Cerambycidae; genus Tetropium; species Tetropium fuscum. Next base: position 4,560 of record CAXKVY010005898.1, read on the forward strand.
CGGATGCATGCCCAAATCCAGATGCAAGATTCGGCGAAGTGATGTTTCCGAAAGGCGGAGTTCCTGTGCGCGACGTGAAATTGACTGTCGCGGATTTTCACGCACACTATCGCGCACAGCGGCGACATTCTGGGCAGATCGGACGTTTCGACGACGCGTCGGTGTTGGCTGATTGTTCACCGAACCGGTTGCCTCGAATTTGTTAATCAAACGACGGATAGTCGACTCAGCAGGACGATCAATTGCACCGTAAAATTGGCGGAGCGCGCGGAACGTTGCTCGAACCGATGAATGATTTTCGTAATAAGTTTTAACGATTTGCACATGTTGCTCGCGGCTGAATTGGTTCATGGTGATTTGTGAAGATACACTGAATAATAACAACTACGTTTGCCAACTCTACCACAAACAACATGGCCGCCATGAGCTGTCAAAGATCGAGCGTCCCTATTGGCGGACCCTTTATTTGTCTAAGCGAACATATTGAAAACGCACATGAAGAACATGTAGAACATATATTGAACATATGGAATAACATGGTACATATTAAAAACGCGTAGTTCATTTCACATCTAAATCGTACAGTAGAGAAGCACAGCTGGAGATACACTTCTCGTGCTCTTCATTTCCTCTGGCTTCTCCTTGAGGTCATCATACGATACCCACTTCCCATCGTTTCTAATGTAACAGCTTTGTAATGCCCAACTGAACCTTATTAGTGATTATGTTTTTAAAGCACCTGGGGATTTTCTGGAGTTGAATGTCGGTCAACTTTAGCATCCTTTCGATAGCCACCAGAGGACCTGTTGAAATCAATTAAAATATTTACATTTGTTGTAAATTGAAGCCTTTGGAACTTGTTTCTCTGTTAGTTTCTTTCTAGTGGTAACCAATCGTCACAACTTACAACCTGGAGAGGAAGGGCATTGATTTCGCGACAAAATTATTCTTTGCACGACAAAATCACGACAGAAAAGCGACAAATTATGCACCAGATGCGATATTTGTCCGATCATTAGAAGATCGTTTTCCAGAGGTGGTAGTGGTAACTTGCTATCAAGTTAGCACACTCATCGATTTATGGAAAAATAATTTCGCGACAAAAATGTTTTTTTCACGACAAAATCACGACAAAAAAGCGACAAATTATGCACCAGATGCGACATTTGTCCGATCATAGGAAGACCATTTTCCAGAGGTGGTAGTGCTAACTTAATATCAAGTTAGCACTACCACTGGTTTAAAAAAAAATAATTTCGCGACAAATTTTTTTTGCACGACAAATAAACGACAAATTATGCGCGAGACGAGACACTCATCAGAATAACAGAGGATGGTTGGTAGTGCTAACTTGATACCAAATTAGCACTATCATCGATTTCAGGAAAAAACAATTTGCGACAAAATTTTTTTTTTGCACGACAAAATCACGACAAAAAAGCGACAAATTATGCACCAGATGCGACATTTGTCCGATGATTGGAAGACCGTTTTCCAGAGGTGGTAGTGCTAACTTAATATCAAGTTAGCACTGCCATTGGTTTTAAAAAAAATAATATAGCGACAAATTTTTTTTGCACGACAAAATCACGACAAAAAAGCGACAAATTAATCAAATTATGCCACCTTTCATTTCGCATGTGGTAGTGCTAACTTTATAGAGGTTCATTTTGCGGGTACCTACGTCGAGTTGCTGCAGCTCCTCCTGTGTCACTTTGATTACTCCAAAGGAGTATAGTAGAACTGGAACGGCAAGCATATTTTTTGTAATATTTTCATTTTAAGTAATATCATTGGCGAATTCGCCAAATAATATAATGAGGAGCAAGGTATAATTTCATTACTACCTAACTGTTGCCCACAACTTCGTATAAATTAGCAGTTTATCTTCACATGTTTAAGTGGATATTACTCGCATCAATATTCTCACTTCTTAGCCGACACTTAAATTAAAATAATATTTCGAAAATCTTGCGATTCCAAGGCCTTACTTAAAAAAAGTCGTTGAGTTGCCCCCACTACATGGGTTTTCAAACTTAAGTCGGCAGTATTGCTAACCTCGTTATTATTGGAGCTACAAAGTCAGTTAAATAGGCAAACTAGTAGTATTTTTCCCAAGGTGACTATCCCCATTTGTCCATTTTTTTTAATGGGACACCCAGTATGCAATATTCTCAATCGATAGAATTTATATAATTTATATAAATAAACGATACTGATAATAAACGAATAAACGATATTTAAATTAAACGATTTTGCTGCCAGAGCAACTTTAATGATAATAATAAGTTATCTTGTCTTCTTTTCATATATTCATACTTCGATATAAATTAATACCTATAGTATTTACAAATAAAAATTCTTAAATGTTACGTAAATGCGCTTTGTAATAAGAATAGAATAATAATTAGGAAAAATCTAAAATGAAGAAAAGGTCATTTACAGGTAATTTCGTACAGTTTTACGATTTATTATTCATATTAGAGCAAGTTAATTTGATTTAGAGAATTAAAAAGACGCTCCCTCTAACACTCCTCTACAATTATTGCCCTAATTTTAAAATTGAAAGAGATATCGACCTCCGGTTTCCTTATTTATTTTCCTTAATTAATGGGCTATTTATTACTCAGCAAAAAGCTATGGAGTTGCATTTAATATCTTTGAGAAAACGGGCCGAATATGACATTTCTTTGAATAGCGCCCTTATCTTTGGGCACACAAATTAAATCCGAGTTTCTTTATAAAAAATAATAAATCGGATTAAATAGCCCCTTATAATGAGGTCTTGGAATAGTCGTTTTGAAGATAAGAAAGAAACATGTTTTTTTGGTATATAAATCGATTATAGAATAGCGCCTGAAGAAGGCCTTAAAAGTTTCTAACGTTTAACGTCTGATCTGTCTTAATGCCTGATCTGTCGTTTACAATAAGATGGCATTCCCATTTTAATTCTCAAATTCTTAATGAAAACGAAAAAAATAATATAAGCAATTGGGCAATGTAAGATGATTTATATATATATATATATATATATATATATATATATATATATATATATATATATATATATATATATATATATATATATATATATATATATATATATATATATATATATATATATATATATATATATATATATATATATATATATATATATATATATATATATATATATATATATATATATATATATATATATATATATATATATATATATATATATACATATATATATATATATATATATATATATATATATATATATATATATATATATATATATATATATATATATATACATTGTGTCTCATTTAAAATGAAGACACCCATCCATTTTCGTTATGTTTAGGAATCAAGATGTGATATTTCGCACAATTGTAGTCCTATATAAGACGTACATTTTGAGTCCACCAACTTAAATTTAAGTAATAAACTGGGATAACGGCAGCCATCCAAAGGGGGCCCATTCCCGATATTTTGCTTCGCGTTGAAGATATCGAAAAAACTTATTAAATGAAGTTGTTCAGAATCTAATTTTATGCCTCAGCACCAAATTTCATTACAAAATTCGCATTTTTTATTTTTTTCAATTTTGTCTGAAAGTCCACAGGCGCTTACAATTTTAGTTTTCAGTTTAACAGGATGCCATGGAATTAAAAAAAACAAGAATGACGACAAAAAAATGCGAATAAACGAACTAGCATGCACAAGCGCGAATTCTGTTGAAGCTACGATTCGTATTAATGCGCGGCCTTTGGTATTCGCCAACTTACCGCCTCCAATACACGCATAATCTGTAGCCAGCTAAAGACATTTGAAAAAAAATGGAAAGAAATAAAAAAATGCGAATTTTGTAATGAAATTAGATTCTGAACAACTTTCTCTAATAACTTTTTTCAATATCTTCAACGCGATGCAAAATATCGGGAATGGCACCCCTTTGGATGGCTGCCGCTGTTCCAGTTTATTACTTAAATTTAAGTTCGTGGACTCAAAATGTACGTTTTATATAGGACTACAATTGTGCGAAATATTACATCTTGATTCCAAAAAATAACGAAAGTAAATGGGTGTCTTCATTTTAAATGAGACACATTGTATATATATATATATATATATATATATATATATATATATATATATATATATATATATATATATATATATGACACATATATATATATATATATATATATGACACATATATATATATATATATATATGTCATATATATATATTCATATATATATATATATATATATATATATATATATATATATATATATATAATATATATATATATATATATATATGACATATATATATATATATATGTCATATATATATATGACACATTGTATATATATATATATATATATATATATATATATATATATATATATATATATATATATATATATATATATATATATATATATATATATATATATATATATATATATATATATATATATATATATATATATATATATATATATACAGTGAAACCTCTCCTTGCGGACACTTCTATTAAGCGGACACCCCCTTTAAGCGGACAACTTTTTTGGAACCAACGTGATGCCTATTTCTTTGCGTGTAAAACCAACTTTACCAGGATACTTTTGCCGGTTGTTATGTTTTAATTCATTACTTTGTTCACATAAGCGGACACTCTAATAACCGGACGCGGTCAAATTTTCTTGATTCAAAAATATTGAGACCTCCCTTAACCGGACGCGAACCTCTAACAATGGGATTGTACGTTAGTAAAATAATGTTTGTGTATTGGCAGGGATATTACATGCAGGTATTAACTAAGGGATTTCTGCCGTATTTATTTAGTTCTGCGCGACTAGCGACTGTTGCTTGTTTCATTTTTATTGTGCAAATTGTACTGAAGATTTTTGAAGAAACTAAGAAGTTTTTTACTATGTGCCATACATAGTAAAAAACTTCTTAGTCTGCGCGAAAAAATAGAAGTTGTTAACACTTCGGAAAAGGAACATTTATCAGTACGGAAGCTCACCGAAAAATTTAAAATCGGAAAAACTCAAGCCGCGGAAATTGTTAAGAAATAAAAAACATTCGCCTACAATGGGAGTCAGGAAGCAATATTGATTTAAAAAAGTGGTTTTTAAGAGTTGATGGACTTCAAATTGACAAACTGTGTTTTGATTGGTTTTCTCGTTCTCGTAGCCAAAACATTCCAATGTCAGGAAGTTTAGTGAGGGCCAAAGCTCAGGAAATAGCAGAAAATTAAATGTTGCCAATTATCGGGCATCCAATGGTAGGCTGGAAAAATGGCGTAAGAGACACGCATTAAGTTTTAAATGTATCTCCGGAGAATCAGCAGATGTCAGTAAAGATGACGTAAATCAGTTTAGAATTAAGTTGCCTTCGCTACTCCTTGGGTATCGACCAGAAGATGTGTACAACGGCGCAAAAGTGGCCTTTTCTTCTGAGCTTTACCGGACAAAACCCTTGCCTTTAGGTATGAAAAATGTAGCTGTGGAAAACTTTCCAAGGAAAGGCTTACAATTTTATTTTGTGCTAATATTGAAGGGAATATTTGCTGGTGATCGGAAAGTCGGCCCGACCTAGGGCATTTAAAACCCACCCTCGTGAGGTAAAGCTACAAAACATAAAAGTTATCTTTTTACCTCCTACTACCACATCAATGTGTCAACCTCTAGATCAGGGTATCATATAGAATTTTAAATTTTACACATTTTATCAAAAATTGAGCAAATAAGATCTGCTTCCGAGTTAGCGTAGTCCATAAATGTTTTAGAGGCACTTTAGTACATTAAAGCTGCTTGGAATAAAGTTTGCAACGATACAAAACTGTTTTAAAAAAGCTGGTTTTCACAAAAATAATGGCGATTCTATATCATTTGAATGGGATCCAGCAGATTATCTTCCTTTATCTATGATAGTTCAAATGGAAAGGTGTGCTCAAGAAATGAACATAACACAAGAAAATCGTGAAAATTATATTGGAATCTACGATATTGCAGCAATAGAAGAAATGAGTTTGAACATTGACGATGCGATCGAAAACATGATTGACCCTGATCCTGCACCAGAAGAGGGAGAAAACAATGAACTCGAGCTTGACACTGTTGAAAGCAACAAAACAATTACTACATATAGTGAGCCTTTGAAAGTAATTAACGGAAAGTAATTAAAAACTTTTGTAGATGACGACTACATTGCATTTCAAAAATTTAGAAGACCATTTTCAATCTAGTCCTTTAAAACAAAAAATACAAAATATGCGTCAGCAGAGCATTTTAGAATTTGTTAATAAGTAAATTTGATACATATATGTATGTATTTACTGATAATTCTAATAAATATGTGTTAAAATTTCGTAGTTTTTTTTCACACTCTTTTAAGCGGACACCTCCAATAAACGGACAAAATTAGCGGAACCGTGACTGTGTCCGGCTAATGAAAGGTTTCACTGTATATATATATATATATATATATATATATATATATATATATATATATATATATATATATATATATATATATATATATATATATATATATATATATATATATATATATGTATATATATTAGAATTAATATACATTTATGAATAGTTTTATAGGATATATTGCATGTACTGGCATCTGCGAGGAATATTCTATAGAACGCTGGTTGCACATTTTAATTGCACATGTCATTACTATAGTAGGTAACAATTAGCAATCTTAGCGTTTTTTAAATGCTGTATTGTGAATTTTGATTTGAGGAAACGAAAATTCGTCCGTAAATTTAAAATATAATCTGATAGAAGAAACAAAATGTCTGCTAAAAATACAGATATTGACAGAAGAGAGTAAGTACTTACTAATCGCAAGATATTTAATTTATTTATAAATCGGTTTCATTGATTTTTAGAAATTTCAAATAGATTGCTGAATAACTTGATGTTTTGCAGCACTTTACAAATGTTTATAATGTAACATATACAACTCTAAATCACATCTTTCAGTTTTGCAATGTACTTATTGATCTATACCGGTTAAGAATAATAAAATATGTGCTTCTCAATTTAGCTTTCAAAACAGCAGATTGTTAGAGAAGTTTACACTTAATAATGAGAAATCGTATCTCAAATTTTAAAACGTAGTATTATATTTTTATAAGGTCATTAAACTCGTGTATACATATATATATATATATATATATATATATATATATATATATATATATATATATATATATATATATATATATATATATATATATATATATGTATACACGAGTTTAATGACCTTATAAAAATATAATACTACGTTTTAAATTTGAGATACGATTTCTCATTATTTTTCTTGATCGGATGAGTATTATCATAATTTACAGTTTCGTTGTAATTACACGGTAAATCCCTATATAAAACATTTAAAAAACTTGCGGTAGTAACGATTAGCTGGTGGGCTAAGTATTGTTATATTGGTGGGCTAAGTATTCGAGCCAAATCGGCCAAAGGTAAAAAATCGGCCAAATTTGTTTTTTCGAATTGGTCCATAGATTACCCCGGTATAAAAAATTTAACTCGATTTTGGTTTTCCTAAATTCTCGGTAAGAATGAAATTTTGATTTTTTTAGGGGTTTAGTTTACACCCCCGTATATTCCTTTTTTGAGCATAATGGAAAATTGATATTCAGACCAGTTTTTGTCGATGAAATTTCCAAAAACGTCCTGAAATCCGTATTTTGATATTCCATATCGTTCAGAAGATATATGTATCGAAACTTACCCTAAAAATTTGAATTATTCCAACCTATTGGCCAGCAGTGTATATATATATATATATATATATATATATATATATATATATATATATATATATATATATATATATATATATATATATATATATATATATATATATATATATATATATATATATATATATAAACTGCTGTTCAAAATTATCGCATCACGTTAATATTTGCTAAAATTTGAGGTCTCATAACTTTTTTTCTTTTAGTCCAATTTTAATAATACTGTAGATAAAACGACTAATTTAAACTTGCATATCCAGTCTTTTTTTAACTAAGGACGGTTTAGGTATTATACAGGGCTAACTAAAAGGTTGTTACATAACCCTAATTTTAAAACACTCTGTGGAATAATTTCGTAACCAAATTCTTTAAATATACCAATTTTTGTTAAGAACCATTCCTTTCCTACATTTTGTTTTTTAGTCCATGTCTTTAGATGCATTGGTTCAAAATTATCGCACCATACAGAAATCAATTGAAAAAACTTTCAGGGTGAGAAGAAACATTCTTTAATTAACAAGAAAACAAATGAAAACAAAGTTTAAAATTATGTGAGCTGATCCCTAGTAGGTTGTGTTGCCACCTCTAGCTCGGATTACAGCCTGAATCCGCCGTGGCATACTTCTAATGAGGTTTTGAATGACGGGTTGAGGAATATTATCCCACTCATGAAGAGTAACCTGTTCTAGCTGTTGAAGGTTCTGTGGGGCTGGTAGACGTCGTCTCACTGCTCTCTTAATGATGTCCCATAGGTGTTCGATGGGATTTAAATCCGGGCTTCGTGCTGGCCAGTTCATAACATCAATATAGACTTAATTCAAGTACTCAACACAAATTCTTGCTACATGTGGTCTTGCATGAATATTAAATCAGGACCAATAAACGGAGCATAGGGCATTACATGCTCCTGGAGAATGTTCTCTACGTAGTATTCCGCATTCATTGCCCTTGCATGAATAGGGACTAACTCCGTACGGCCATCGAAAGAAATACCCGCCCAAAACATTTTGGAGCCACGACCAAAGGGTTCGTTTAGAACGAAATTGAAGGCAGCTTCCCTTTCCCCTTGTCTTCTATACACACGTTGCCGCCCATCACAAGATTTTAGGCTTATTCTTGTTTCATCGGAGAATAGGACTTTCCTCCAGTCATCGGTAGTCCAATTTTCATGTGCTCGTGCAAATCGTACGCGAGCCACCTTCTGAGCCCTGGTAAGTTCTTGTGCTTTTATGGGCCTTCTACTGATCAAACCTGCCTCCCGTAGTCTTCTCCTTACAGTAAGAGCAGAATTAGAACATTTCTAACCATCTCAAGTTCACTCTTCAATTGTGTTGTTACTGTCCGATTTCTTAAAGCATTTTGGCGGAGAAAATGGTCATCCCTAACATTCGTCGCCCTTTTTCTACCCGGCCCATGTCTCCTGGAGTGAGAACCAGTTGCCCTGTGACGTTCTAACATTCGACTTATTGTCGAATGGTTAACACCCAGAATTCGAGAGACATATCGCATACTTCTACCCTCTTCAACCAAAGTTTGCGCTCTTACACATTCCAATGCTGTCAAATGTCTCACACGATTCATTATTTTAAATTGCTGAATATTCCTCAACACCGTATTGTTTTTAAAAATGTGTCAAAATGAGATTGCATACACCCAATCATTGTTTTTTGGTTGACATACGCCGCCTACGTTTTACATATCACTTGTAACAGCAGAGTAAATTAACAGTAAACTCTTAAAAATGAACCAATGTATCTAAAGACATAGACCAAAAAACAAATTGTAGGAAAGGAATGGTTCTTAACAAAAATTGGTATTTTTAAAGAATTTGGTTACGAAATTATTCCACAGAGTGTTTTAAAATTAGGGTTATATAACAACCTTTTAGTTCTTTTTTAGTTTTAGTCAGTTAACAAAAGACTGGATATGCAAGTTGAAATTAGTCGTTTTATCTGCAGTATTCTAAAAAAATTATCAAAATTGAACTAAAAGTAAAAAAGTTATGGGACCTCAAATTTTAGCAAACATTAACGTGGTGCGATAATTTTGAACAGCAGTTTATATATATATATATATATATATATATATATATATATATATATATATATATATATATATATATATATATATATATATATATATATATATATATATATATATATGCATAATTACAAAACCTTACTGTTACAGTCGCCTTTGGGCCTTTTGCAAAATATGATTTAATTTTCATACATATTTCACATAGTCAAAAATGAAATTTTAATTAGTTTATAAGATTACTAGACTGTCCGATTAGTATCATAGGGAAGAATATTCAAGAAACCCCATGAACTATAGATATATTTTATATATTATTATTATTCATAATTTGAGGTATGTTAATATTATGTACATGTACATGTAGTAGGTAGGTACATATATTATAAACTCTAATACAGAGTTTATATATATATATATATATATATATATATATATATATATATATATATATATATATATATATATATATATATATATATATATATATATATATATATATATATATATTAGTTTTGAAATTCTTTGCTATTCATATTTATTTTGTGAAACTCTTATATCTTATCTTGGGTTTGTAGCATTTCATTACATAGAAATAAGCAAATAGACGAATAAGAAAGAAAACACACTTACCAGTGCTATATCTGGACACACATACGGAAATGAATATATACGTGTGTATAGTGGTTCATTTCCGTATGTGTGTCCAGATATAGCACTGGTAAGTGTGTTTTCTTTCTTATTCGTCTATTTGCTTATTTCTATGTAATGAAATGCTACAAACCCAAGATTACTTTTCACAATATATATATATATATATATATATATATATATATATATATATATATATATATATATATATATATATATATATATATATATATATATATATATATATATATATATATATATATATATATATTTCCGTATATATATATATATATATATATATATATATATATATATATATATATATATATTTCCGTATGTATCTCCAGATATAGCACTGGTAAGTATATCTTTCCTCTTATTCGTCTATTTGCTTATTTCTCAATGTAATGAAATGCTACAAACCCAAGATTACTTTTCACAAAACAAATATGAATAGCAAAGAATTTCAAAGCTAATATATATATATTATATATATATATATATATATATATATATATATATATATATATATATATATATATATATATATATATATATATATATATATATATATAAACTCTGTATTAGAGTTTTTTGTTTAACATTTTCATATTAATACATTGTAGATTGCTGAAAAATGTTCTGTACCTATCTTTTCTGTCGTTACACGTATTTGGATTTTTTTAATATCAATGGAGTACATAATTAGGAGTGTTTCATATATATATATATATATATATATATATATATATATATATATATATATATATATATATATATATATATATATATATATATATATATATGTATATATAGACATTTTCATTTAATATACATATACATTTTCATATTAATATATTGTAGATTGCTGAAAGATGTTCTGTACTTATCTTTTCTGTTGTTAGTTACACATATTTGGATATTTTTAATATCAATGGATTCCATAATTAGAATTTCATATACACGATTTGTAGTTTATTCAAGTGGATTTTATTCTTTTAATACCGTGTAAAGGAATTTTAAGTTATTTGTGTTTTTATGTGCTGGTATATATATATATATATATATATATATATATATATATATATATATATATATATATATATATATATATATATATATATATATATATATATATATATATATATATATATATATATATATATATATATATATATATATATATATATATATATATATATATATATATATATATATATATATATATATATATATATATATATATATATATATATACAGGGTGAGTCAGTTTTTTGTAGACAAACTTTAACAGGGGATAGAACGCACGTTTTTAAAAAGAAAAGTGCCTATAAATATATGGCCGATCTAGCTTCCTAAGGAAGATACAAGGTGTTAAAGTTTCATTTTTTTTTACATTAATGTGTAATATTTTCTGAACGGAATGATATATTCACTAAATATTTTACACATATCTTAACCTACATAGGATCAACATGTTGTATTGTTCCTGTCGAAAATACTATAGTGGATGTTATTTTTTTCGGGTACTTCGGATATTCTGCATAATGGAACTTTTTTTTCGTACGCCACTGACATTATCTGATACATATTTCTAAAATAACGGCCCCTTAGTAACAATTTTGATCTCTTGTAATTTTGCTCTAACTACGACAGTTTTAGAGATATTGGCCGTTGTTTCTCTGACAGTGTAATGTCATTATATTTTTTTTCTCGAATTTTCTTTATGACTTATAAACGAACGCTTAGATTTTTTCATGTTTGGGGGATAATGCCTATTAATTAAGGCGCATAAAACAAGCGGTAAGAATGTTCAAAAACTTGCACAGTGGCGGGGTGGAAGGGGTGCTCCACCCCTTTCGTAAACAGAACATCTACGCCAAAGACTATTTAAAAAAAAACTGTTATTTTCATTATCTACATACAGTTTAACAAAAATAATGTCCCTTCTTCTGTTTCGAAATTCCTGTACGGTTCCTAGTTATTTTGATTTTTAGTGTTTGATGTGGTACTAAATTAAGTAATTTATTTATTAGCAATAATAATTATCGGCTAAATATTTAATTCTTTCAACGAAACCTACCTAGATATGGTGTGTTAAGGATTCTAAAAAGCCGAAATCTCTTATTCTTTATCTTTTTCCAATGTAGTCAAAATAAATATTTGTTATATCAAGCCTTACTCAAATACAATACTTTTATATGTTGAAATCTGTTAAATTACAAATGTACTTACAATACAATAGATTATTGTGCAGTTGCCAAAAGTCTTAAAAATTTCCTTTAAGTTTTATTAAACTTGTGCATGTACCAATTTCTGTTTCAATTTTTGTTGTTGTTTGCTAAATAATTTCCATTTAAAACTAGCGTATTTGTAACTGTACGTAATAATTGCAACAAAATATTATACTCCTTGGAAAACAAGTAAGCATTATGTCATATTTTGAAACGACAGTTTGACGTATTACAAGTTTATCTACAAACAATTTTGCTTCATCTTGAATATTTTCACTGTTAAAAGTTAAAAAAAAATTATAATAACGACATTACACTGTCAGAGAAACAACGGCCAATATCTCGAAAACTGTCATAGTTAGAGCAAAATTACAAGAGGTCAAAATTATTACTAAGGGGCCGTTATTTTAGAAATATGTATCAGATAATGTCAGTGGCGTACGAAAAAAAAGTTCTATTATGCAGAATAGTCGAAGTACCCGAAAAAAGTAACATCCACTATAGTATTTTCGACAGGAACAATACAACATGTTGATCTTATGCAGGTTAAGATATGTGTAAAATATTTAGTGAATATATCATTCCGTTCAGAAAATATTACACATTAATGTAAAAAAAAATTAAATTTTAACACCCTGTATCTTCCTTAGGAAGCTAGATCGGCCATATCTTTATAGGCACTTTTCTTTTTAAAAACGTGCGTTCTATCCCCTGTTAAAGTTTGTCTACAAAAAACTGACTCACCCTGTATATATATATATATATATATATATATGGTAAAGCAATAATGTTTTATGTGTATTAGTTGTATTGATTATTGTTGGTTGAGTGAATTCTGTGTAAGAAATGTTTGTTGATAAGAGAAAATGGGTAGAAATTATTTAATAAAATATTTTTTGTTTATTCGATGCATTATTTTCTAAAATACCAATTATTACAGTTTTATGGCTATAAGGGGTTATTGAGTTGAAATTGGTACCCATATCTATACTTTTGTGTGTCAGTTTGATAATATTTCAGTTTTATTATATATGTTAAATATAATAATCGTAAATTGTATTTTTGGATGATAACTATTGAATTAATTTAGAATTGAATTCATATGTTGAGTAATTTCAATTGTGGAAGCTAAATAAGTCAACCTATTTGCGTTTAAAAAAAATTTCAAACAAAAGATTCACGTTTTTTGACATACAATCGATTGCCGATGTAAAAAATAGGATCTATTTAAAGAAAACAAAGTTGACCTTGCATGACCTTGAACACTCCACCAAAGATCAAAAATATCAGAGTTGCTTCGAATGTCCCTCTTTAAACTATGAATGAATGAAGTCCGTACCAAGAATTGTTATTTTTATTCCGATCAATCTATATAGGAATAGAATGATATACAAAGTATTGATTAATTATTTGTTTGTTAAATACAGCTTAAATTAAAGATGGTGTATGCAAAAATAACATTGCAACAATTTATTATAAATATTGACATTGTTCTCAGAATATTTGTTTATTCATTTCGAACTTTGTTTTATATTTTGACGCTTTGCGGTTATAGGCGTTTAAGAAATGAAGCTTATACACTAATTAACGTTAAAATTGCCGTTGAAAATGGAACGGTAAAAATAGAAAACCATTAAAATATATATAATATTTGCTATGTGTTATTTAAAATGACAGCAGTTATAAATGTGAATATTTAGTTAATATTCCGCATATCTGAACTTAAATTAACAAACATCGCCTAATTAATATATTTGATTACACCAGTCATCATCTATCTATCCCTACCATACATGAATCTGTAAATTCTAATTCTGGACATCCTTAAAAATATTCTAATATGTACTGTGTTTTATAAAAATTTTATTTTAGCATTATCTAGTATTTCTTTAGTATTTTTTCAATAAATGAAAAGGATGTTCCACGAGTGTTTCATAAGATTTTAACACAAAATTCATTTATAACTGCTGTTAAAAATGGCTTTCGAGGATGTGGATTATTTCCTTTCGATCCTGATAATGTGGACTATACAAAATGCATGACAAAATCATGACATGAATCATGAAAATCATGAATGATCTAATCGGTAATAGTGATAACGTACAATCTGTTGCTACTTGGATAGCAAAATTGAGCCCACGCGACTAAATTTTCCGCTACAAAATAATTTTAAAATTTGTCGTCAACAAAACGTTAATCCTGAAAATTAACAAACCATTTTTCTTTTTCAAATTTGACAGGATATTTTAACTAACACTTTTATCTGAAACATTTTTACGTAGTCCATAAAACAATGACGACGAAGACGGTAATGAAAAAAATGGGAGTAGGGTAGAAAAGGATGATCAATGTCAAAATAAAAAAATTATGTGTTTTCCGCGTCCTGATAAATTTTTAACAATAATAATACCTCTACCCCTCATCACGCCGTGCCGTGCAAAACGCTCTATTAATTATAGAAGAAATACTTGAACTGCAAACCCCCGCAAGAACAAGTGTTATTGCACTTGACGCATTATTCAATTTGGCCTTCTGCCTGGTCGGTAATTTTCGAGTCGCGTGCGATAAACAGTTACTCTTTAGACTTGTTTCATAAATAACTATTTCCGCAGTGGTTCGGGTAAAAGCTTTTATTTGCCGTTTCTCTGTTGCTGCAAAATATATTCTTATCATGGATTGTCTTATATTCAGTAGGTTTTAGAATTATTGTAAAAGTTTTGGAGAAGGCAATGTGAATGGTTCGTCGATTCTGCCATGCCGTGTTGCAAAAGTTTCACTTACGAGCACCATGTTTGTAAAAATGGTATTCGAAATGTCAGTTTAACAATTATTTTCTTTTTCAGTTTTGTTTTAAATGGCTAATCACGATATAGTCAAATTTTAGTTATGAAATCCACCCGTTACATTACTGTGAAAATGTAACATTTTACTAAAACTTTTGAATATTTTTCACCCAAGAAGAAAGGAAGATAAACAGTTTTAAAGCGCATATATATATATATATATATATATATATATATATATATATATATATATATATATATATATATATATATATATATATATATATATATATATATATATATATTTTATATTAGTAAATGATGATTTCACTTTTTAAAAACATTTATTAATTACACAAATAAATTTAAAGTGATTGTTAATTGAATAATTTTATAGACGACTTGCTCTCAGCGAGTTATACTAATGTGTCTGAGGTATATTAACAAGTGTTTTGTAAGGCGTCTTTTACTTGTATTTATAAGGTCAGTAAAGCCAACGCAAGCATAAGCATTCTAAGAACTAAATGCAATGGTTGCGTTTCACATGGGAATGCTTTGTGATATTTGACCAAAGGAAGTTGTTATCGCTTTAGATAAGAAATATCAGATTACTTTTACTTATTATATTTATCACGTCTGGAATAACTAACGTAATATTGTAATATTCTAGCTATATAACATATATATATATATATATATATATATATATATATATATATATATATATATATATATATATATATATATATATATATATATATATATATATATATATATATATTGAGAAGTGAGAAAATAGCCTTAATACAATCGATAAAATGCATAACTATCGTAAAAATACATTCTAGATTATTTAATCTCGCTAAAAAATGCCCGTGTAAGGTTGACTGAGGCAAGAAAAATAGAAAAATGGTAGTGAAGTAGATATATAGTGCAAATATTGTTGAATAAGCATATAAATAGAATAAATAATAAAAAGTATAAATAATAATGACACACAATTGGTTGGCAGATATCAACTATTGCAGGATATGTATACGAAACTAAGGAAGTTTGTTTTGTTTCTATGAAGGCATTTCCTTAGTAATGCATCATAATGCAGAGAGTACGTATTTGGCCCTAGAAGCAGGAACCTCGTGTCGAGCTTTTCTAAAAGAAATTAATAACCATTGTTAATATTTTTATAGTAAAGTTAGATAAGTGTAAGTGTTAGATAAGAGAATATTTTATGGTAGAGATTAAGGGATTTTAGTGACAGTATCAAGATCCTAGTATCAAATAGATATGTAGGGTGTCCTAGATAGTCTTATATATATGTGTTTGTGATCGTATTCATGTAAGGATTAAATGAGAAACTAAGAAGATCAACAAGCCACAGTAAGTGCCAGACATCCGAACGAGATTACCTTCAGCACAGGTGCTGTATTCGCAGAATTAGTGGGCCCAAAGACACTATTAATAAAAATTAGACGCCGTTGCAGTTGTTCGACGCCATTGGAGTAAGTACATCAGTTGCAGAATACCACCGATAGGGGAACATCGTCGTGGTGACCAGTGAAGTGCGCGTGTGCGGTGTTTCGGGTTTGTTTACAAAAGGATTAACATTATAAAGCAAAAATTGAAAATATCCAATGTTTCGATAGTAATTATCATATAGTATAGATTATCATATAGTATAGATAAATATAGTAGGTGTCGTAGGTTAATTTAGGTTTGCTATTAATACTATTAAGTATTAACTACCTAATTATTGAAAATTAAATTGGGAAGCAACATATTTTCTTTCATAAAAAAATAAAATTATTTAAAGCAAAGTTATATGCAACAATCTTTATCAGTCGAGAAAATGTTCAATATATTATAAATTTGATAAATTAAAAAAAAAATAAATAGAGCCAGGGTCTTTGGTCTATTTTGAACTCTACCTTGAGATTAAACAATCTTTATGCTCTGATAAGACACAACAATAGTTATAAACATTTTAATTTTCTATATAAAAATATAGAATACATAAAATATAAAAATCTATAAATATAAATACATAAATCTCTATATAAAATATTAAAGGTAAATATTCGGTACATATTATAATGGAAAAGATCTGTTTTAAAGCACAATTGTCCGCTTAGTAATTATACACATTCTAGTGCAATTCCCACTTCATGCTTAGCTTCCAGTATGGTAATATTACGATGTGCTTTCCAGTCTAATGTAACCATGCTGACATAAAACAGCTGTTAATAGGTTTGTACTGCAATTATATGAAAATGTTCCCCTCATTCATGAATGATGTAATTACGTTCGACATTGATGGTTTTGACTCAAGGTTCTTTTGAAGTTTTAAAATAAAACCACGTGTAGATTTATATGGCACTGTTGTATTCGTTCCTATTTGATTCAAACATTGGTAGTTGTTTATATAAACCAAATAATAAATAGCCTACGAATTTATTTTACACTGCCAAATTTCATTGTGTATTGGCAACTTATATTGATTCTACTTGCTTTTTATATATTTATATCTCAAAATCTAATAGAGTAGCTTATGTTAAACTCATTAAAAATATTTATATCATATCTTAACAATAGCAAAATGACACTTCGATATTTAAATAATTAATAACATACAGTATCCTAGAAACACCTATTTTTCGGGATGGTCTGGAAAGCCTTTGGATCTCTGTAAGTCGTAGATAAACGATTGTGCTTGGGTGGGTAGGTACCGGGTAAGTCTCTTAAGATTGACACCCCCCTTATCTCACTTATCTTTTGCCGATTTAACTCATTCAAAAAAGGTTTAGACACGGTTTTTGATGAATTTTTATAATCTGAGAACAGTTATTACAAATCTCGTAAAATATACAGGGTAGAAAATAAAACATGATTTTTTTAAATGGAACACCCCATATATTTTCAGACCAAAATAATGTCCTTAATTTTCTGAATCCAAAAATGTGTAATTGTTATATAATCACTCCACCTGTTCGTGAGATATTACTAAAAACTTATCACATTACGGGTGTCAATTATAAAATAAGAACATCAAGATATCTCTGGAAACAATGCATATTTGTATTGTTTATTTGTTGACAGATGTCATCCAGTTTTTTGTGAGATAGTAGTTCACTCTCTTAGATATTCGCGTAAAAAATACGTAGTGTTCGTAAAGAAGCAAGTTATTTTGAAAATCGTATATTCATTGGAAGAGCGAAAAGAGTTACTTGAAATTTATATTCAGTGCAACAAGAATAAGTCTCTTGCTCGGAGGGAGTATGTTAGGATATTTCGAGAAAGGCTACCTCCTTCCAAAAATAGTTTTAAAAACATTTATGCAAAGTTTAGGAATACCGAATTTCTGAGAGACAAGAAAAGGGAAAGGCGAAGAACAAAAACAGGAGAAGATACAGAACTCAACGCGTTATTATATTTTGCTGAAAATCCATCCAAATCATCCTATGCCGCAGTAATAGAATTGGATATATCACAAAGAAGTGTGATAAAAATATTACATCACCATAATTTTAAACCATATAGTATTTTGCCCGTTCAATATTTAGACGACAACAACCTTCAAGACAGGTTAACCTTCTGCAGAGACATACTTGATAGAATAGAGGAAGATGATGAGTTTCTAAGTCATGTCTTTTGGACTGACGAATGCAGTTTTTCTACTGCGGGAATTTTTAACAGAAAAAATGCACATTACTGGGCAGCGGAAAATTCACATATTGTAAAAAAAATTAAAAAAAACAAGGATACCAAACTGTAAACGTGTGGTGTGGCATCCACAAGGATGCTATTGTAGGTCCTGTATTTATAAATGGGCCCTTAAATGCACAACGTTATGTAGATATTCTTCAACATCCAGTTGAAAATTATTTAGATAATATTAATTTAGTGGACAACAGATCTGTTATTTTAATAATATCTATTAATATCTGTTATTTTAATAATATAAATGAGTTAAAAGAATGCATACGTATAAAAATTGAGGAATTAAACCAAAATGGTGATATATTTCAAAGGGTGAGAAGCAATTTTATAAAGCGATGCCAAATGTGTATTCAGAATGGTGGTGGTTACGTGGAAAATATTTAATTACGTTACGTGTAAATAAATAAAATTGTGTTACTCTATTGTGTTACTGTATTAATATTGACTTTTATTTGTTTTTATTAGGCTTATGTTGTTTATTGTTATTACTCGTTACTGTTATATATATATATAGTGGCTACCTACGTGCAGGGGCTGCTACGAACAAAGAGAGATGATGGCTGCTTGACAGACTGAAGAAAAAGCGAAAGGACAGAGAGGCTACGAGCTAAAACGGTAGAGCTCGCAAGAGCAAGAAACAAGACCCAGGCTGAAGTAATGCGAAAGCGGTTCCGGTCCGGTGTTCTGCGAAGGAAAGGGAGGTGGTTTTTTAGTGAGGTCGCTGGCTCCCCGTCGGACTCAGTTACTCGTAAGTGAGGCCGATGCGGATCCAGCAGTCCCACACTATTAAGCAGTGCGGACCCTGCTTAATGTCTTTTTGAAGATTTTTCCACCGACCCTCGACAAAAAAAAAAAAAAAAAATTACTCGTTACTGTTATTGTCACCTATATATTATTTATTTATTATCTCAATAAATGGCATTGTTTCCAGAGGTATCTTAATATGTTTTTTGTTTTATAATTGACACCCGTAATGTGATATGTTTTTAGTAATATCTCACGAACAGGTGGAGTAATTATATAACAATTAGATATTTTTTTATTCAGAAAATTAAGGACATTATTTTGGTATAAAAATACACGGGGTGTTCTTTTTAAAAAAATCATGTTTTATTTTCCACCCTGTATATCTTACGAGAATTTTAATATCCGTGCTCAGATTATAAAAATTCAGCAAAAACCGCGTTCACTCCTTTTTTGAATGAGTTAAATCGGCAAAGGATGAGTGAGATAAGGGGGGTGTCAATCTTAAGAGACTTACCCTGTACACTTTACAGGCTGCCTTGTCTAATTTAACTATTTGCCTCTAATACTAATTAGAAAATATTTCAGTATCTCTACTACCTGAATTTGACTGTTCTATTTGGGGGTGATTTTAATGTAGATATGAGTAATGTCAAGAATACATCTCACATTTTTTTTAAATAAGTATGGTCTGCATCAAAATATTTTAGAACCTTCACGGTAACTCGTGAAGGTTCTAAAACATGCTTACTCAAGTATACTGAATGATCTTTTAATTTCATCTCATTCTTATTTAATCATTTGTTATGCTGTTATTGAAATGGAAGATACTTCAGACCATTCGCTTGTTAAATGTACCATTAAAATAAAAAAAGGTAAAGGAAAACCTAAATTGCATACTATAGAAATTTCTGTATTAATTATGATCATTTTATTCGCGATTTATTTGAAATTCCATATAAATATATAATATTATATTTATATTATTATATTAAGTACCTATATCAATTTATATATCATATAAATTGAGTAATGTAATAAATTAATAGGTTTAATTTAATTTAAAGTTTATTTTCTTCTTTTTAGAGCATTTAAATAAAAGTTTTTTAAAAAAAATTTTTTTTACTATTAATTTATTATTATTAATAATAATTTTACATAATAAGAATCATAATCCTGTGTATCGTTCGAAACCATGAAAATGCAAGAGTAAGGAACTGATGTTTGTTGAATGAAGCACATAGGGCAACTGAAGAAATTGACCTCATCTTCGATAGCGAACGGACAAATCACGACTCGCCGTGTTGAAACCTGTTCAGCTTTAATCGTGTCAAGGATATGGAGGTCCCTGGTCCCTGAAGTCAGCTGCAGGGCCTGCCGCAAGGCGCCGGAGACATTAATGCATTTGCTCGATCCTGTCTCGGCCTATATCCACAGACGCGAGGGAACATTACGAGTCCTTTATTATCACCCAAGGCACTCGTATCGGATAGATGAGATAGTGCTGCCTTTTTTAGATTTTGAGACCTTTCGGCCAGTGTAGTCGTTCAAAATGGCGGCCCGACTGTGAATATTTAAATTTAATTATCTCGAGATCGGGTGGAGCAATCTTAGATTTCTTTTTTATTAATGTGAGCCAGTGAATTGACTACATTTTTGTTCATAATATTTATGGCCGAAAACTCAGTATTTATCGGTCAAAACTCGAAAAAACGAAAATGAAGGTTTTTTGAAATTTACGTTTTGCTGTTTATTGGACTAACGGATTGGGTATATCGAAAACATGTTTTGATTAAGTTTTAGAGAAACATCTCATCTTTAAAATGCAAAACAGAAATTGATTATCGATATTCAAAGGTTTGAGAGCGTATTGACAAAGTGCTTGGTGTTTTCTAGCCTGAGGCGAGACGGCCGCCATAATTGAAATGAACTTGAATTTATTCTTCTTCACTAGAGTCACTATTGCAGCTATTGTAATTATAGGTACTCTTCCTCATCTGCTGTTGCTTTGGTACACCCTTTGCACCCACAGCTCTCGGTGCATTGGATTTGAGTTGCTAAGCACAAGGAAGCTCCTGGTACACAGTTACTCTTACAGTGGCACCGCAAAAAAGGAAAGCACGCAGTCCGGTGCTGCCAAGCCTCCTATCCATTTGACGTATAAGTCCTTTGAGACCAGAAATGTCCTTTTCCCACCCATGAGCAAAGTGTTCCGGTATGATTGGTCTGGTTTCCAGGCTTCTGAGCTAAATTCCGGCCTTTCTCAAGGTGTATTTATAATGAGGCTTTGGACACTTTCAATTATATATATATATATATATATATATATATATATATATATATATATATATATATATATATATATATATAAATTTCGTAACCAAATTCTTTAAAAATACCAATTTTTGTTAAGAACCATCCCATTCCTACATTTTGTTTTTTGGTCCATGTCTTTAGATACATTGGTTTTTAAGAGCAAAATGAATTTGTCACCAGCAGTTTACTGTTAATTTACTCTGCTGTTACAAGTGATATGTAAAACGTAGGCGGCGTATATCAACCAAAAAACAATGACACCCAATCATTGTTTTTTGCAATCTCATTTGGACACATTTTTAAAAACAATACGGTGTTGAGGAATATTCAGCAATTTAAAATAATGAATCGTGTGAGACATTTGACAGCATTGGAATGTGTAAGAGCGCAAACTTTGGTTGAAGAGGGTAGAAGTATGCGATATGTCTCTCGAATTCTGGGTGTTAACCATTCGACAATAAGTCGAATGTTAGACCGTCACAGGGCAACTGGCTGTCACTCCAGAAGACATGGGCAGGGTAGAAAAAGGGCGACGAATGTTAGGGATGACCATTTTCTCCGCCAAAATGCTTTAAGAAATTGGACAGTAACAAGTTCGCAATTGAAGAGTGAACTTGAGATGGTTAGAAATGTTCAAGTTTCTGCTCTTACTGTAAGGAGGAGACTACGGGAGGCAGGTTTGATCAGTAGAAGGCCCATAAAGGCACCAGAACTTACCAGGGCTCAGAAGGTAGAAGAATCGATTACGATTTGCACATGAAAATTGGACTATCTATGACTGGAGGAAAGTCCTATTCTCCGATGAAACAAGAATAAGCCTAAAATCTTGTGATGGGCGGCAACGTGTGTATAGAAGACAAGGAGAAAGGGAAGCTGCCTTCAATTTCGTTCTAAACGAACCCTTTGGTCGTGGCTCCAAAATGTTTTGGGCGGGTATTTCTTTCGATGGCCGTACGGAGTTAGTCCCTATACATGTAAGGGCAATGAATGCGGA
>CAXKVY010005899.1:0-27686 GCA_964058915.1 Tetropium fuscum
CAACTAACAGCAGCAGACGCATCCGAATTTTCAAATTTGAAAAAAGTCATGTGTATTTTCCTCATGTGGTACATGTTTTCGATGTTGGTGGTGCATCTGGAGCACTAACACTAAGTTAAAAACGTATTACAGACCATTGTCATTAGACATATTTTTGAAACAGACGCTCTCAAAATAAGACAAAATCAGACGTAACTTACCTTATAAGGTACATGCATGATTTTCAGGTCAAATTAAAACTTTTTTAATGTAGTCATAATAAATTTCGAAAAAACCGACAGACCGTCAACTAACAATAGCAGATGTTTATATATATATATATATATATATATATATATATATATATATATATATATATATATATATATATATATATATATATATATATATATATATATATATATATATATATATATATATATATATATATATATATATATATAAATATATATATATAATATATATATATATTATATATATATATATATTATAATATATATATATATATATATATATATATATATATATATATATATATATATATATATATATATATATATATATATATATATATATATATATATATATATAATATATATATATATATATATATATATATATATATATATATATATATATATATATATATATATATATATATATATATATATATATATATATACATATATATATATATATATATATATATATATATATATATATATATATATATATATATATATATATATATATATATATATATATTAATAATAACATCAACGTACATAACATTTTGTAAATTAAAATCACATATTCTTTGGAACAAAAATCACATTATGTTAGAAAAAATAACATAATAATATTATGTATATTATATACATTACATATTATGAAATATATAATGTTAAAAACAAGAAATTAAACAATAATTCTGAAAATATTTTTGAGAGATGTACTGAATTTTTGATTTAAGGTCCCGAACAACGACGACCATCCGATTTGACGAAAGCTCTTCGAAATGATAATTTCAAGATATTGTTAGTAAAATTTCTCTGCGAATTATGGAACAGTGTTTTTACAGAATGGAAATTTTATGGAACATTTGTTTACAGAAATATTAAACATAAAAATTCTATATGTAAATTGCGAAGATATTTGCTTTAAATAAACTTGCGCAAATGGACATATACAACGAGAAACTAGCAATGACGTGAGCTGCAGCCACGAAGAGGCAGACAGTCGTATTGTTTATCACTTGTCAAAGATTCAGGAAAACAGGAATGTAAAGTAGAATTTTTATGTTTAATATTTCTGTAAACAAATCACTGTTCCATAATTCGCAGAGAAATTTTACTAACGATATCTTGAAATTATAATTTCGAAGAGCTTTCGTCAAATCGGAAGGTCGTCGTTGTTCAGGGACCTTGAAGCAAAAAAATCTCAAAAATATTTGCTCGTATATCGCGCTCTAAATATTTAATTGATGGAGTAAGAAACTTATAAAAAACGAGATGGATTGTGTTTCCTTTGTCTTGACCTTTGTGTTGACAAACCAAGAAAGGGCAAAGTAAAACCATTTGCACTGCTGAGAAAAGACGATAACGCTCAACAAATATTTAGTACATTTGGCGAGAGTAAAAAGCTCTCCAGTGAGCAGACAGTATGTGTGGAAAATTTAATTTGTGCCATGTATGGAAAGCCTAATCGGCGAAACGTAAATGAAGCTAGATTTGATCTATTTATTTCAAACTGCAGTCCGAAGGCAAGTAATACTCCATTTGATAAATTGAAAAAAATTTACGGTAGTATGTTACCTCCATGTAGTGATGTACTTCTTTCGAAGATGAAAAGAGTCCATCAAATTTGTGCTGTCTGGAACTACGCAACCGAGAAGGAACCGAAATTCTAAAAGATTTTTAAATTTTAAAAGATCCCCATGTGGAACCTGATATAGAAAGTGAAGAAATAGATATAATGTGATAATAATGTGATCTTATATACGTATAAATGCGAATTTTATTTCAGTATTATTTCAGAATTATTGTTTAGTTTCTTGTTTTTAACATTATATATTTCATAATATGTAATATGGGTTTACAAAAAACACCACAGTTATAAATAAACTTTAATAATAACATCAACGTACATAATATTTTGTAAATTAAAATCACATATTCTTTGGAACAAAAATCACATTATGTGAGAAAAAATAACATAATAATTGTTGACGGTCTGCCGGTTTTTTCGAAATTTATTATGACTAAATTAAAAAAGCTTTAATTTGACCTGAAAATCATGCATGTACCTTATAAGGTAAGTTACGTCTGATTTTGTCTTATTTCGGGGCGTCTGTTACAAAAATATTTCTAATGACAATGGTCTGTAAACATTTTTAACTTAGTGTTAGTGCTCCAGATGCACCACGAACATCGAAAACATGTAGGTACCACATGAGGAAAATAGATATGACTTTTTTCCTCATTTATGACATAGATATGACTTTTTTTGAAGTTTGAAAATTCGGATGCGTCTGCTGCTGTTAGTTGGCCGTCTGTCGGCGTTTTCGAAATTTATCTCAAATCTACATTAAAAAAGCTTTAATTTGACCTGAAAATCATGCGTGTACCCTATAAGGTAAGTTACGTCTGATTTTGTCTTATTTTGAGGGCGTCTATTTCAAAAATATGTCTAACGACAATGGTCTGTAATACGTTTTTAACTTAGTGTTAGTGCTCCAGATGCACCACCAACATCGAAAACATGTACCACATGAGGAAAATAGACAAGACTTTTTTCAAATTTGAAAATTCGGATGCGTGTGCTGCTGTTAGTTGGCCGTCTGTCGGCGTTTTCGAAATTTATCTCAAATCTACATTAAAAAAGCTTTCACTTAAGCCGAAAATCATGCATGTACCTTATGAGGTAAGTTGCGTCTGATTTTTGCCGTACTTTTGGGCATCTGCCCTAAGATCGCGTCCAGTTGGAGACCTCTGCCGCTCATTTCCTACTTAATAGTACTTTTGCAAATGTGCCTGTACAATTTTAAGCATGTACCTTGTGAGGTAAATGGACGAAAGTTTTTCCCAAATTTGAGAGGCTGTAATTCGAAAAGTTGACCACTCGGCGCTGGCAGACGGCCGGTTATTTACTACCTATGTAAAGTTCTTTCACTCAAAAATTTCAAACCTTTTGTACCCTATGAGGCATATTATTTGCCGCTCAGCTCACGGTCTATACGTGACTCTACCTGTGCATAATAAAGGTTCATTAACTGCTGTTTAGTTAAAATCTCATATTAAAAAAAATATATATTTAGATATATTAAATAAAGAAATATATTGGTTTCTACGTTGAACCAAATGATTGCAGTGGACTTTCCAATTGAGACATTTGTCTAAATGAATTACTAAAAATTAACACTATCTGCAGCAGCAGGTATCAGCAACAAAATTATTAATATTTATCGCTATATTGTCACACTTTTTCTGTGTATTAATGAAATCTAGTAATTTGCGTTTTACAGCGTTAAAATATAAATAGTTCTGCAGACATACATTTTCTAAAGTTTTGTGGATATCATTACTCAGGGTGTCAGACGATTTAATTGAAATAATTAAAGATAAATCGTCAGCGCACATGGTAAAGGATGTTTTGCCTAACACTGACTCGGTAATATGTAAAATAAAAAGTACAGGGCCTGGAACTGAACCTTGCGGTACACCCATTTTGACCAAGCAAGGGTTAGAATGCACCTTTCGTATATTGTATGGAAACATATTGCTTACGCAATTTAAGGAAGGGACGTAGCCAGTTCAATGGAGGACCCCGTATGCCGCAATTATAAAGTTATATCAAGCAAAACATTATGATTTACGCAGTCAAAGGCCCTACTAAGGTCACAAAAAGCACCAATAGATCATTCGCCTGCGTCAATACATCTTATGACTTCAGTACAAAAATAATTCGTAGCAGTAATGGTAAACTTTCCAGAACGAAAACCATGCTGATTATTTGATAAAATCTTACATTAATTTAAGAATAATGTCAATCGATCTAAAAAAGTATACTCGAAAACTTTTGAAAAGCCAAACGGGATAGTAACCGGTCTATAATTTTCTAAAGACATTTATTGAGTATTTATTTTTAATTGGTACCACTTTTCCTTTCTTTAATAAAAAGTCGAGAAAGGTCTCATTTAAATACCCATTTAGATACCCATTTAAATACCCATTCAGATACCCAAAAAGATAAATTCACTAGATTCGTTATTTGTCGAATTATTGATTTTAATACATGTCATTAAAAACATTGGAACCTCATCTGGTCCTGCAGACTTTTTATTTTTTTATTTATTTTTTAATCTTTGTAAGAATTCATCTTCATGATTTATTTTTATGTTTGGCATTACAGGAGCCAAGAGTAGGGATTTTCTCAACAATTATCTTTGGAGCATCAAAAAAGAATTAAAAGTTGTAGCAACTTCCTCGGGATTTTCTATTATTCTCAAGACTAAATGTTTTATTTTGATAATATTTTTTTCGTTTCTCTAATTAAAGCTGTATGTCTATTTTTTGTTATTTTATGAGCAGGAATCATATCGGGAAAAAAATACCCGATATGAAAAAGTCCTTTGATTTCTGAGATAGATTGTTGAGAGCATTATTTTTTTATCAGTTGACCCCGTTCGACGGACGCTCATGGAATGTCCTTCCTTCTGATAATACGTAATACTGTTACCTATATTTCTAGGTTAGGTTTTTCAAATGTTTTATACTTATAAGGATTTACCGTGTAATTACAACGAAATTGTAATATGATAATACTCATCCGATCGAGAAAAATCAAAAACAAACTAAATTTGCACACAGCTTATTTAAATTTACAGACTTATCACTGTTGCAGCTGTCGGACTCAACAATCGCGCCTTTTTTTCTGAAAACAAAATTTTCGTTTGATTTGACGCATACTATTTCAATTAAAATAAAAAAAATTAGTTTTGTAATAAAAAATCGTAACGGCGGAAGATCGACAGGTTGAGGTGCTGCGCATGCGGAAAAGGGCCCATCCCGTACTCTGCAAATTTTACAGTATAGTAGACTCGTTCATATGAAGCCCCTAACACCATTTTTACCACTGTAATAACTTTCAAAAAAGCACAGTCTACTGAGAACCATAAGAGATGCATTTTTAAAAAAAAAACCTCATTTGAATAAATACCTAGTATATTCGAAAATAAGCGGGATATAAAAAACGGCCCAATTTATTTTTTCGAATTGGTCCATAGCCTGGTAAAAACAATTTATTTCGATTTTGGTTTTCCTAAATTCTCGGTAAGAATGAAATTTTTTGTAAGGATTTAGTTTACACCCCTTATACTCCTTTCTTGAGCACCATAGAAATATGATAATCAAGCCATTTATTACTAATTAAATTTCCAAAAATATTTTGATCCATATTATTCAGAAGATATATGTATCCAAAATTATATTAAAATTTTGTATTGTTTCAACCTATTGGCCAGCGGTGTAGTTTGCTGTCATAAAATACCTACAACATTTACATTTAGAAACATAAAACAGCCGAGTACACTTAATTTAGCGGTTTTTTTTGTATAAGATTAAATTTACTATACCTCTAGGATATGCCAAGCATTGAAATTAATATCAATGCATTTAAATACAGCAGGTATTTGTTAAAGATTTGCTGGGAGATGTGGGGCCTAAAAGTACTGTCAGAACAAAATAATTTGAAATAAATTCATAACTCATCGCATAATAGGTAAATTCGTTTGGGGTTTTTGGGATTCCAGTCGGCAATTTTGCCACATCTAAGCTTTCCATACGCATAGTGAGTAAGGAACTTTAATTCGTAAGCATACACATTTGGTATAAACTTGTATTAAAGGAATGAGGAATCGATATCGACCGGAACAAAATACAATGGCAACGAGCAACGACATATTATCCGTAGTTTGACTCGGAACGATTTATTAAACATAACTTCCTGGTCCAACGTTGCTAGGTACTTAGAAGTTCAGTTGGCATTTAATGCATCGTGTGGCGGCGCTATCGTAATTTCGGGCCGAGTTGTAGGGAACTTTGTCAGCCGTCTCTCTACAATCCCCATCAAAGTTTTGTCGTTTATTATTCTTTTTATCTATTTCCGCAGCACACTTGATGTATAGCGCGCGGCCATTTTTTCGATTTTTTTAATATTCTTTGTTCGTTTCAGAGGGCAAAATAATTATAAATCAAGAGAAGCGCGGAAAGTTTAGAAGCCTTCGAAGATTTGTTTCCTGCGAAAACGCTTGACTGTTATGTAATAATAATTTAAAGACGAAATTATTCACGATAGAGTATAGTCTGGAGCAGATCTGTTGTCTGTAATAAGCCGGTAATCATGAAGGCATAGTCTATAATCCGTCCGGTATATAAACCATTCAATAATAAACTTTTTAAATATGGAATTACAGAACTTGCGTTAGAATGGATTATAATGTACCTAAAATGTAATTATAATGTACATATATAAATCACGATCAACTAGTGTCAGTACTGATGTTCCCCAAGGGAGTGTCTTAGGGCCACTATCATTCTTGATATTTATAAACGATATTGTCAATAATAAATTTAAGTATAACTCATTCATGTCCATATTTTATATGATACATCAGCTTCGGTATCATCAAAACACTTGACAGCCTTAATGCATGAAGTCTATATTGAATATTCAAGATTAATGTTCTGAGATTGGTCTTGTATTTAATAGTCTAAAAACAAATTTCTTTTTCTTTTCTCCGAAAAACACCATCGAAAGTCTACTAGTAGCAGTCTATTAGAAACGGCAATAAATTTGTTAATCCGTTTATTCTGCAAAAGAAGAACATTTTTCTCTGACATTTTAAGGCATGCGACATTCCTGTAGAAGCTTATGTCCAGAACTAGGGATCTTAACTATTTATCGCTTGCATATTTTTAATTAGGTGTATTATCTTAAATGCAATCCAGATACATTTACTGACAATAGAGGAAATTTAAATTGTCACTCCTTAAGACCTATGTTTAATACCTCAACATAAAATGTCGTTCATAGCAAATGGTCCAACACTAATATCTACGAAATTATACAAGCTATCAGCTTTCCTCGAGAATTTAAATAATATTGAATTATTTAAAATCAGAACAAAGAAAATGCTACTAAAATATAGTTTTTAAGTTAGTTTAGTTAGACAGTATTTAAATTACAATGACATCGCAGGATAACCAAAAATTGCTTGTCTAACATAGTGCATGTACTGCCTGCTACTTGATTGTTTGTTACTCATTATTGTTTAAATGGTTCGTGATATATTATCTTTATATATTTGTATATTTTATACATTATGCTTGACATAGTGTATAATATTGATGGCAATGATATTCCATACTCACATTGTAAGTCTTATGAAATAAATGATTATTAATTTATTTAATTATTTATATATATATATATATTTAATAAAGAAATTTCTGACACTAGTTTTCAAAAAAATCTATTTAGCAAAATAAACAAATTAAAATTAATAAATAAATACAAAATAAAATAAAAAAAAATTCTCAAAAAAAGAAATTATATCAGTTTCACGTTAAAGTGCATTATTTTTTACCGACTTAGAAGGTTCTCAATTCGACTGTATGTTTTTTTGTATGTTTGTTACCCTAGAACTCGGTAATTTATAAATCAATTTTAAAAATTGGATTCCAAAGATGTACCGGGGAACTCACCAGATATACCAGAAAAAGTGGCGAATGCACCGGTCACAACCCTAATTTGTAGATATTTAAATTAATTAAAACAATGTTTTCTATCGGATCAAATAGTGAAGCTAAAAACCATTCTCGAATCAACTTAATCATCATAAAAAACAGTCCCTTTCCAAGTCCACATCCCCTTTGTTGACTTGTTACTCAGTCGTAGCTATGAAATAAAGTTTGCAAAGCAACTTATTTTTTTTAAATTTTTGTCAAGATAGTTCGAACTATCGAATATCAAATAAAAATTGAATTACTATTAATATTGCTATTAATATAATTACCATTATAAATGTAATTAACATTACTACTATTTACCATGTTACCCAATTTCACACATACATACACGTTGCCATTATCTTATTATTTACTTGTATATAGTGAAATAAATATATGTAAATTCTAACCGAACAAAGCATTTGCTTTGCGGGTATTGCGCCATCCAACCCGGGGAACGACAAAAGAAGCCGGTTCATACCTTCAAATATACAAAACGATATATTTATATAGTTTGGATTCCCGAGAATACGGTTAAATAAAGTATAGAATTGAAAGCGTATTTCTTCTCACCGACAAAATATATCCACGAGATAGCAATAAAATTTGAAGTCTGCCTCGTGCTTTGTGTAATAAATACCATATATAAAATGCGGTTATATTTATGGGTCGCAGCTGAAGCTTAAACTTAAGCAATATTGTACAAAAAATTATAACAACACTAGGGAAATTATTTATTGAGCCAAAGGAATAAATTATCCTACTGAAGTACTTGTTAAAGAGAAAATAAGAGCAAGGACGAAATGACGGAAGTCCAACTCTTATTTTAATTGTAAGTGAAGTAAGTGTGGGCCATTTTTTTAATATGTCCAAAGTTGCCATATCCGAAAACGTGAACTGCTCCATATATCCGCAACTAAAGGGTCCGCCAATAAGCGCGCTCGATCTTTAAAATGAAATAAAGCAAGTTGTGTGAGAGGTATAAATGAAATTTATTTTTTGTTTGAAAGAGTATTCGAAGGCATTATGTATGGAAAATAATATCGGTCAAATGTCCACCTCGGCTTCGCTGGGTGGCGCGCATACGAGAAGTCCAATTTTCAATGACTCTGGCGCACAAATCGGGCTGTATTTCATCGATGGCGTGGCGTATGTTGACTTTGAGGGCATCAGTGTTTTGTGGTTGGTTTGCGTAGACCTGTGATTTAAGAAAACCCCACAAGAAATAGTCTAGTGGGGTTAAATCGCACGATCTCGGTGGCCAGTTGATGTCGCCTCCGCGCGAGATAACCATTCCTCCGAAGCGCTCGTGCAGAAGATCCATTGTGGCGCGCGCTGTGTGGCTCGTAGCGCCGTCCTGCTGAAACCACATATCCTCGACATCCACATTGTCGATTTCATGCCAGAAAAAGTTCGTTATCATGGATCTGTATCGTTCGCCGTTTACCGTGATGGACACACCATCGTCGTTCTCGAAGAAATACGGCCCGATGATGCCTCCGGCCCAAAATCCACACCAAACAGTTACCTTTGCTGGGTGCATTGCGACCTGGTGGACCTCCTGTGGATTGTTCTCGGCCCAATAACGGCAATTCTGCTTGTTGACATTCCCATTTAACCAAAAATGTGCCTCATCGCTGAAGATGATTTTGCGACCAAAATCGGGGTCGACTTCCAACTGCTCTAAAGCCCAATCAGCGAAGATACGGCGCTGTCTATGGTCGTTTATTTTGAGCTCTTGTGTCAGCTGGATCTTGTACGGATGCATGCCCAAATCCAGATGCAAGATTCGGCGAAGTGATGTTTCCGAAAGGCGGAGTTCCTGTGCGCGACGTGAAATTGACTGTCGCGGATTTTCACGCACACTATCGCGCACAGCGGCGACATTCTGGGCAGATCGGACGTTTCGACGACGCGTCGGTGTTGGCTGATTGTTCACCGAACCGGTTGCCTCGAATTTGTTAATCAAACGACGGATAGTCGACTCAGCAGGACGATCAATTGCACCGTAAAATTGGCGGAGCGCGCGGAACGTTGCTCGAACCGATGAATGATTTTCGTAATAAGTTTTAACGATTTGCACATGTTGCTCGCGGCTGAATTGGTTCATGGTGATTTGTGAAGATACACTGAATAATAACAACTACGTTTGCCAACTCTACCACAAACAACATGGCCGCTATGAGCTGTCAAAGATCGAGCGTCCCTATTGGCGGACCCTTTATATTAGTTTTATTGTTGCAGATAATTAAATTGTATTTCGTTTTTACTGTGCGGGAAATATTTTTGGGGTTACCTATGTAAATTTAAAAAAAATACATATCTTTTTCTCGTTTTCGGAGGAAGTTACGTACATGCAGCTCCTGCTAAAACACTCAACACTCATTAATTGACAGAAAAGAAGATCAAAAGTTTAAACGCTATATTTTTATACAATTTTTTCAGATTTAATACGCTTGCATAAACTGCACCTTCAGATTTTCCAATACGGCGACCGGTAAACACCACATAGCAATACGATAATTTTATAATTGGATAATTCTTGGTTTATAACGCTTGTTACGTAGGATCTCAACTCAAGTAGAATGAGATACAATTAAGTATTTACTAATTGAATTATCTTTAATAAAACTTTCATGAAGAATTTTAAATCTTGCTTATATATCGTTGAGTGAATACAAT
Organism: Tetropium fuscum; assembly: GCA_964058915.1. Lineage (NCBI taxonomy): Eukaryota > Metazoa > Arthropoda > Insecta > Coleoptera > Cerambycidae > Tetropium > Tetropium fuscum. The sequence goes on from CAXKVY010005899.1 coordinate 10,470, forward strand.
CTCTCAATCAACGATTATATAACATAGCGTATTATAAATAAGAAAGTTTAATGAAATTTTAAGAGAATAATTATGGCTTTATTATAAAATGTCTTCAGTTTCAATCTCATAGTAAACTATACTAGGTCAGTCAAGGAAACATAACTAAATTGACAACTTATGTTGGTCTGGCGCGCCACTATTTTTATTTAATCTATCACTATCACATTATGTTCACATCACTATCTATGTTTTTGTTATATCCCATATCCATTATTTACGTTAAAAAAGCACACGTGACAACACACACACACGTTAATAAAAACACAAAACAAAATTGTTAAAACATGGTAAAATATGCAAAAAAAATACGGTAAAATCAAACTGACAAAAATTCAAAATGCAAATGAAATAACATCACGGTAGTAAATTGGTACTAAATACCGCAATCGTGATATAGGTCTGACGTCAGAGTCAGGTAGGTTAACATCGTTTAAAATCGGCCAAAAGGGTTTACTCAACGTCTCTTTTAGACATCCAATTTTCCCTGTCGGGCGACAGGAATATCCCCGTCGGAATATCCCTAACTTTAGGGGCGTTCCCCCACTTTAGGGGGGGAGAAAAAAAACTATCTATTGAAAAAATATATCCATTCTTTGAAAAAAAAACTATCTCGGCTCCAGAAGATAGATGAAAAATCTTTTTTTATTCGTGTAAGAATGTCTGCAATCCATTTCTATAAAAGCCAGTATCGATAAATGAAAATTGAATAAGATATTTAAGAAAAACGTGACCAAAAAAATTTTAACTTGTCAATGCAATGTTTGGACACTTAAAATTCATAAAGGCGTTACAACGTTGTTTTTGATTCCCAATATTTAAAACAACCTGTATAGTAAATACGCTCGTTAAACTAGACTAAATATTTCACTGCACTGCACTAACTCATTCATAAATTTTCAGAGATACCAATTTTTAAATAAAACAACATTTTATAACAAATTAAGCGGCATATGTAAATTAAGTTTGATTTGGCCAGCTGGAGTTCCGATCTCAATCCCATTGAGCATATCTGAAACAGGATAGGACAATATATCGGCTTTGCATAATTCTACGAAGGAGGAGGTAATTATCAAAATTAAAGATTAAATAAATTTTCTATCAAAAAGGTTCAGACATATTTTGACGTTTTATCAATATTTTTGGAGCTATAGGCTGCGCAATTCAAGCATAGTAACGCATTCGCTCTGTATAACGACACTTTCCTATATGTATTTCCGCCTCGATTTCCCCACGTTCTACATACTACTGTTTAATTTTCAGTTTTAAAGTTTAAGTAAATACATTTATAATTGATTTTGAAATTACAAATTTAATTTACATTACAAAAAAGCATAAGTAACATTATCAATTTCATCAATTCCAAAATCAATTATCAATTTTGAAATTACAAATTTCTAAAATTTTTTGTTTATTTGGTTAACTTACTTTTAATTCTTTTATCGACGACCACTATATTAGGAAGATTTAACACGTCTATTTTTCGTGGATTAAAGGCCCCCTACATGTTATAGGCATGTAATTATGAAAGTTTGCGGAACGAGCGAAGTGAATTCTATAATTCATATAAATGCCATAAACATGCTTTTCACACTTCATACAATATTTTTGCTCATTCATGTCTTCAAAGAATTAAATACAATTCTTGACACTTTCACTCATATGCGTACGAAAAGCATCATTTGATGTATAGATGAGAAAAATCTCATAATACCACCCTTCGCTTTTATAGCATTTTATTGCCATAGAAACAATTACAAAACTTCAATATTCTTAGCCAAATAAATTATTAGTCAAATATGACGTTTTTTAAAAACAAAATTTTTCACCTACTCTCAAGCGTCTTTCTCTCTCCTAATTGACCGGTTTTGGCCGTGATCATGGATAAAACGTTGAACTACATTCGGGAATTAACAGCCTTTAATCTTCTCGAAAAAATCCAGGTCCATTTCCAAAAATATCCATTTTCCAAAAGCTTGTCAATCGCCTTATGTAATTAATAATTATTATTCTCTCAAAATGCATTACATTAATATAGATATTTTTGAAGGTCCAAGAAGCCAGAACTTCCCTCGGTTCAATAAAACTGCGAGGGTCGTTTTCAGTATATATTCATTGTCTTTGTCAGATTCAACGTCGTCGTATTTAGCATATTCGAAAAAAGGTAATATCTACTTTATCTTTAGTTTTTTCGGCTTGATCTAAGTCGTCTACATATATTTCCAGATTTCTACGCGATTGTCCTTCACGTCAGTAATCACATATGTCCATGTTATTCATGTCTTGTAAAATGTTCTATTGGTTCTTGCTTTGCAACTAGATGGCGATAGCTTACAGGTAAGATTGTCTTAAACCATGTACAGGATAAAGTAGATGACACTTTATTGGTGGATCGTATTATTTAAAGGTAATGAAAGGCTCTTTGATTTAACCTCCTCCTCCAACAAGGACTAGAGCCGAAATCTGGGCCAAAATAATTGAGTTTCCGACAGGTTTTCAAAAATCAGTTTAAAATCAAAAAGTTTAGAAACGGGGAAATTAGTCAAAATTGTTTTTATGTTAAGGGCCTATTTCACTCTACGTTTTCTAACATTGTCTCATTTATATTTGATTGTAAATACGCATGACGTATCTGGTTTAGCTAGTCAAGTGCCAAAATGACACTTTTTCATTTGTAAATATCTTTGTTGTTCCTAACTTATTTTGTTAGAGTTTAAATATATTTTGTTCCGATGTTATTCGACCCTTTATATTCCTTCCCATAAATCTCTACAAAATTTAACCCCGGCAGTGTTTACTAATTAATGCCCGACGCCTTCGAACTGTAATAAATATGATATTAAAAATGTATGGGCACTTAAGCTTATTATAACCCTTATGAATTAATTAAATCCCTACGACATTTCTCGACGTTTCGGCTCTGAATTATTGCCATTTAATCTACCTACTCCCCAGATCTAGCCTAAAGAATTGTTCATTTCTGAGGCCTCAATCTGCCTACTTCTTAGAGAAGACTGATGAAGGGAAAGTTAAGGTAAGGTTCTTACTGACTTACTGACTTACTGAGGTTCTTAGAAATTAAAAGTGTGGCCATACTTTTTTGTCCTTCAAAAAATATTTATTGATGTACTATATTACGTACTGCTCTTTTCAATCCTTTTCAATTCTCTTCATAATTTCTTGTAAATTATTCTGAGGTTTAAAGCCGCATTTAGGTGTTTTTTAATTAGTAAGACTGTTGCGAGAAAATTGAATTTAAAATAAATTAGTAACGAAAGGAGGGACGATGGCAGTTTAACCAGAATGTAAAATTATTAAGAGACAAAAGGAACAGCAATTGTGAGGATTCAATTGAAATGGTTGAGCAAATTAAAGGCCAAATTCGAAGTGACTTATTAGCTTGAATAACCAATTACGCTAATTATCTACTAACCAGACTGATATGTTCAAAACGGCAATTAGTAGTTCTGAAATTTAATCTCAAATCGAGGTTAGAAGTATACTAATTATTAGCTGAGTACATTTGTCAGATTCTGGATCATGAAAATATGGCTCTCATGAATTAAGTTTCATACTTTTTAAATATTTCAGATAAAAAGGTATTTACCATTTTGTGGAACATAGAAATTTCAGACAACACGGATAACGAAATGAAACGCTTATTTAATCCTTGTTTATTTATGAAGCGAAATTATTTTATCAATTCTCAACTTATTCACAAAAGGACGTTAAGCAATTGAGTAAATTCCATATACACATTGTGTGCCAAATGCCTATATCCTGGAAATCCCAATGGAATATAAAACAGAGCCCTACGATTGTAGTTGAAATTGTATCCATTCGTTTCGGTCGATAATAGAACACAGTCGTCAAGGATTATATTCATACCATTCAGTATTCGTCAGCCAGATTTTTAAACAAATAGGTCAAATATCATTGTAAGGATACTTCTATTAATACCTAAATATATTCGATGGCTTTATTAAATGTTCGGTAGTTGCTCGAAATATAGCAAATCAATAGTTGGGTGTTACTACCAATAAAAATTTATGTATTGATAGTAGTATATTTTATAAATATAAAATATATATCCTAATAGAGCATTTTATTTAATTTCGATAATTATCACTGTTAGTATGGTCTATCACTATGGTATGGTAACTACCAGGTATATTTTTGTATTTATTTATTTAAATAGGAATAATCCTAATATACAAATATTATATATATATATATATATATATATATATATATATATATATATATATATATATATATATATATATATATATATATATATATATATATATATATATATATATATATATATAATATATATATATATATATATATATATATATATATATATATATATATATATATATATATATATATATATTGTGAAAAGTAATCTTGGGTTTGTAGCATTTCATTACATAGAGAAATAAGCAAATAGACGAATAATAAGGCAGATACACTTACCAGTCCTATATCTGGACATACACATGGAAACGAACCACTTAGAAGTAGTACAAGTTATTCCACCTTTGTTGAAACAGGTGACAAACCCACTTGAAAATACCCCCTTTCCAACAATTTTTAAAGATTTGTAAAATTAATTTATAAATGAGGTAGTTGTGAGGTACCAAACATACAAAAAAATACACAGTCGAATTGAGAACCTTGTCCCTTTTGGTTACCTTTCTTAATGATCTTAATAATCTTAATTTTCCAATATCTATTTTGTCATTGTTCTCAAAACCATATTGGGCGACACTCGACTGGTCTGTTCTTCCATATTTTAAAAGGGCATATGGCTCATCTAAAATATGAAAACAACAAATAGAACAGACAAGTCTAGTCTGTTCTATTTGTTGTTGTCATATTATAGATGAGCCATAGGCTAATTTAAAATATGAAAACAGGCAAGTCTAGTGTCGTCTAATATGCCTTGGGAGAACAATCATGAAATATATGTTGGTAACTTTGGTAAAATTAGCAATAATTTCCTTACCTATTTCATTAATAGGTAATAATTGATAAGGAAATCAAGATCTAGGTATAACGATTTCATTATCAATTTTTATGAGAATCTTATACGAGATCGTACACTTATACAAGAATCGTTATTAGTATTAGTAGTAAGTTCTAATAAAGAAATTTTCGGCGACGAAGATTAAGATACATGATGTATTACTTAAAGAATAAAATAACTTGTCTGTTCTCATATGCCATATGCTATTTTAAAATATGAAAGAACAGACAAACCAAGTGTTGCCTAACATTCTTCTGAGTACAATCATAAAATATATATTGGTAACTTTGGTAATGTTACCAATAATTTCCTTACCTATTTCTTTACCAAGTAAAATTAAATAGGAAATCATTATCGAAATCTTATACGATAATCATTATTGATAAAATTGTGATGAGGAAGATTCTTTAAATATATTTTCAGCCACTAAAATTAAGACACCTGCTGTATTACTTAACAACCGGCCAAGCGCGAGTCAGACTCGTGCACGAAGGGTTCCGTACAATTATCTATAAAAACGGCAAGAAAATCATGTCTATTGTATGGGAGTCCCACTTATAGGTACTGACTTATATTAAGTATTAAGTACTTGCGTACACCTGCCTACTTATCATATTTAATGCCTACCTACCTAAGGTAATAATTAATTTGGTCCGACCGGCGACTCCACCATTTATTAGCATACAGATTCAGGTCCATGTCCATTTGTTGTATGGGAGGCCCCCATGCAACCATACATATTAAATATTTATATTATATTTATATTTATTTTATTATGTTTTTTAGTATTTGCTGTTATAGCGGCAACAGAAATACATCATCTGAGAAAATTTCAACTGTCTAATTATCACGGTTCATGAGATACAGCCTGGTGACAGACGGACAGACGGACGGAAGGACGGATAGCGGAGTCTTAGTAATAGGATCCCGTTTTACCTTTTGGGTAAGGAACCCCTAAAATAGCAGATTTAGTACATTACGGATATAGTATGTGTGATGTGAAATTTATTAAAAAATACGTTTGAATGAAAATTTTGGTAATTACTTTTTCGTTGATTATAGAACTGTATTTCAAGTGTCTTGTTTATCATTTATCATCTTCTATAATATACATACTTGAAATTTCATATTTGAAACTTTATAAATAAAGTTTGATTTGAATCGCTACAGAACTAGAATTTAAAAGATTGAAAATTGAAAGAGACTACTTCTATCTTTGGAGTAGTGTATTGCTTTTGAAAATTAAAATTTTAAAATGCTTTAAGTAGGTACCCATATTTTTTTCACCAGGTACGCCAATGAATTATTATGTCATAACATGCAAAAATAAGTTATGATGCTATGGCAGTTAAAAAAAACAGTTTGATGACCACTGACATTCGCGTGGTGACAAATTTGTTCACATGCATGTGACGTCAGTGCCCAGTTTGTTATTTCAACTTTAAATGCATATGTTATACAATATTTGGGGAAAATGGTTGAATTTTGGATAAACCATCCTTCAGAGCAGATGCAAAGCAAACGATTCCCTTGAAAGGAAAACAATGTTACACCCTATAAAAACATAATTATTACTAAAGTATAAAACGATGAGGGAGACGAATGAGAACATCTTTTTAAATCGCCAAATGAATATTAATGAAATATTTTCCACACCCTTTATCAAAAACATTTTATATGTTTGTCTCTTAAAAAGACTAAGCTTCTAGATTTGCATTTCCTATATTCATGAAAGAAATAATTCGTATCTCTCTTTGTCATCGTCTTGGGAGCGCATCATCAAGATAACCAATCTGTGCCAGGCATCTGAAGCGGGTCACGGCATTAAATATGAAAACTGTATAGGCCAGTCAAATAGTATAGTAGAAATCGCTAAAATCATAAACTAACGGCTAGTTCTGATTTTTTTAATATGTTGTTACGACCAATCCCAGTAGTAGTGTATATCCAAGTAGTGTATATCCAAGTCTGCAGCTTCGAAAGACCTGTGCTAATTTCGTAGCGCTCGAAAAAGTGAAACCGATATAGATCCACAAGAAATATATATTTAACCTATTAACAAAATATTTACAATGTAATAAGTCAGCACAGGTCTTTCGATATGCAAACTTGGATATACGCTACTGGTAGTGATCCTAAAAACTTATTCAAAAATCAGAACTAGCCGTTTGTTTGCGTTTAGGTTAGTTTGCGTTTGCGTTAGTTTGCGTAGGGATTTTAATGTACTATATGACTGGCCTAGTATCTCAACTTATCAGTTTAAGATTTAAGTGGGAAAAAATGCTGCCGTGCGCTTTCATTAAAAAGTATAAAAGGCACGTTTCAAGGGTGCTCGCTTATTTAGATTTTAATGAGTTAAAAGCAGTTAGTAAAACGTTTTTATTATAAGGTTGCAAAAAAGATTTCCCTTAGTCAAATGTGGCCCTTTCAGGGGTGATATGTATATAAGAAAAATCCATAAATGTTTATTTTTAATTGCATTATAAGTCACCCTTGGCTCTTAAATGCCTAAAACGAATTGAAACATTCCTTTGCTCATATTGCCAACAAGAGCTTTCTTTCACTGTCGCCTTCATCCAAAATATGTAATTATTTCTTAAATCTGATACTAAAACTTTATTAAGTATATTAAATATTTAGCAGCATTTGGCTGGACTTTACTATTAATACTAAGACGTGAATGTACAGATTTTTTTATGACATTTTATATAATGTAATTTGATTATTTATTCCTCTTAAAAAACTAGAATTTTATGTTTTCCCACATGGTTTAATTCTAAACTTAAGAATGCTATCTATGAGACAAAACAAGTTCACAAAAAATTTAAAATGTATGGTAAAATGCAAGATTATACTTACTTTACTCAAGTAAGATTCTTATGTAAAGTCGAGAGTGTTATTTAAATTACTTAAGAGAAACAGAAGCTAAAATTAATTGTAATCCCATATCTTTTGGGGAATATTGCAATGATAACAGAAAATCATATCATCCAACATGTATTATGGTGATCAGGCTGGTGATAACTACTATTTTTTTACTTAAGCAATGCATTTTTACTTTAGCTAAACCGTGACGTATTATCTGCAATTTATCTATAAATACTGTCACAATTACTTCTTTATGGAAGCAAAATTATCTTAAACCTGTTTTCAAATCTGGTAAAAGAGAATGTGGAGAACTACAAAGTTTGTTTGCAGTCTGAAATACCAAAATTACTAGAATGCTTAATAACAAGGTTTATTTCATGGGGCTGCAAAACTTTAGCAACATGATTTCTATCTACTAATCTCGATGTTTATAGCATTATCTAATCATTAGAAAATAAACTTCAAGTTGACTCCAGTTACACAGATTTATCTAAAGCCTTTGATATAGTCAACCATGGCATACTTATTGAAAAACTTAAGGAAGTGGGTTTTAGTGGGAATGTTTTACATTGGATTGAGAGTTACTTAAAAGAAAGAGTGCAGTTTGTTAAATCTAGCGATGCCATTTCTTTTGCTATCAATGTTACCTCTGGTATTCCTCAGGGCTCACATATAGGCCCAGTTATTGTTTTTTATTTATTTGTAAATGACGTCCAATATAATAATGAACAGTTTATGTTTGCTGATGATTTGAAAATATTTAGATCTGTTAAAGACTCATCAGATGCTATACACGTCTTCAAAGGAATTTGAAGAATATAGTCAAGTGGTGTAACATTAATAGTGCAGGCGTTAAAGTAAAAAACACACCAGGAGCTCGCAATAAATATTATCAGAGATATTTCTTCAGTAACTGTTAGTGGAGGAATTATACATCATAAAACCACAAGAATCCGTTCCAGGGGTGGCGCGGAACCCACCCAATAAACCTCCCATTTGGTGAGAAAACCATTATTTTGCTAATAACTCGTTAACCGTTGAATATATCAAAAAAAATATTATATAAAAAGAAACCATGACTAATTTTCTAAAAAAAGTGGCTTCGTATTTTTTGTATATGCCATATAATTTCATTGGAACATAGGCGCTTACAAATTGATTTACTGTTTCTAAATTACATACTTACGGGACATCTTAATGTTACCGAAAGAAGAAATAGAAACAGAAATTTTCCAAATTTATTTTTCTCATAGGAATTACGGACAGAAGGAACCTATTACCAGAATGTTACGCAACTCTAATTTAGCAAACAGTAAATTGGATCTACTTAATTGTTCCTGTTCATAATATAAGAGATCCGTAAAAAATTACGAGTGAAACTGCATTACATTGAATATCATTGTCATATGTTTTAAGTAAGTTTATTTTTATTGTTTTTTTTTTATAAGCTGTGTTAGATTTACTTTGTTCATAATTAGCTATTAAGTAGAATATATATTTTACTTTGTATGTTTATTGTACTTAAAGGGCTTGACCCGTTTATCAAGAAATAAACAAATAAATATAAAAAATATATAAAATAAAAAAAATCACAGATATTTTCGAAGCAACAGTTTAAATTTTTATTAAATTTTTTGATTTGTCTCAATTTCATATATTGAACAATTAACTGAACAACTATCGACATTTTGGGCCCCAGGGAATATCTCCAAATTAACGTTTTTTAAAGAAATGACGAAAAAGTACTTTTCTACTTTGAGCGATTCGCTAAACATCCTGTAATCGCGATTAATCGCAATTAATTGAACAATTATCGAAATTTTGGGCCAAAGGGAATATCTTTAAATTAACGTTTTAGAAATAAATGACGAAGAAATATTTTTTTACTTTCATCGATTCGCTAAACATCCTGTAATCGCGATAAAGCAGGACCATTTTCTGTAAACAATGATTCTACAGATTTAATTACAAGTCGTAAACCCTGCCTGATTTTAATATCCGTTCGAGAAAATATCCCGCATAAAGTAGGATAATTGTACTGAAAAGTAGCCCCTAATCTCGTCAGACACGGATTCCTCTATAGGATGTTATCGGCCTGTTCTTATACTCGTATGAACGTATTACCGAAGGAGCATTTGAGCTTTCGGAGGTACCTTGCATTTATGATCGTCTAGGGTGATAAAATGTCTTATCTCTGCTCGGGTGTGTGCTTGTACCAATCCCGTGTAAAACCCCGCTTGACACGTATTTGACTGGATAATATCGAAATGTATTTCATAAAAAAAAATATTATTAAATGCTGGAACGCCTGAAATAGAATATGCATAATGAAACAATTTGAACAGTTTCTTGATGCAAGTTTCGCTCTAGCAGTTAGAAATATCGGGAGATCATTGAAACTGTTGGTTACAAGATTGTACTACAAAGCCGTATAAATGTTACAGAATTTCAGTTTTGTAGTATTTTCAGCCAGTCAAATAGTACAGGAGAAATCGCTAAAATCGCAAACTAACAGATAGTTCTGATTTTTTCTATGCTGTTAGGAGTAATATATATATATATATATATATATATATATATATATATATATATATATATATATATATATATATATATATATATATATATATATATATATATATATTATCTTTGAAGTTCTTTGCTATTCATATTTGTTTTGTAAAAAGTAATTTTGGGTTTGTAGCATTTCATTACATAGAGAAATAAGCAAATAGACGAATAATAAGGAAGATACACTTACCAGTGCTATATCTGGACATACACACGGAAACGAACTACTTAGAAGTTGTACAAGTTCTTTCACCTTCATTGAGGATCTTCAGAGCAGTGTACGACCTGTTTCATTGATCACTTATACTTGAATTTAAAATATTAATACTCCAACACTTTATATATAAAAGCATTAGGCATACAGTTATCCAGAAGATGTTAAACTTTAAAATGCATAAAATCTTGTTGAACCCATTGAAAACAACTACTTCCTCTAGCTATGTGCTAGAGAATATTGAATTACATATACACTAGAGTTCTGAAGCATTCACAGAACGAAGGATACAGAAATTGCTTGCTTAGTCAAAACTAAAATTCGGGGAAAATTTTACAGTAAAGTCTAGGAGATGATGTTGTAGCAAATATAATTAGCTTTAATTTAAGCACAGAACGACGTCCGTAGATCTGATAGTTTCCTCACAATGCTTAAAAATCCCAAAAATCAGTCCAAAAAGTCCAAGTTTACTTTTTATTTTTTTGGGCCCACCCTCTGAAAATACCCACGAATCGCCATGATATGTCACTGTATATCATATATGTATATGATATACACAATATATCAATAAATAAAAATGTTAATTAACATTGTAAATATATTATTAATAGGCTAAATATATATTTCTTGTGGATATATGAGTTTCATTTATTGGAGGCCTACGGACGTCGTTCTGCGCTTAAATTAAAGCTATATTCATATTCAGCTATACATTCGCTATATCTTCCCCTATGACTTTACCCGTAAAATTTTCTCCGATTTCTGGGACGAAAGTTGACCAAATCTTAAAATTTCACTATTTTTGGAAAAAATGGGCAATTATTGGAGGGCTGTATCTTGGGTAAATATTGTACCTATAGAGCTGGTTCTGATCTCAAATTGTAGCAAATTTAATCTACTTTAAAATAATAAAATGCTTGATGAACAAACGCATATAGCCCGGTCAAAATAGACATTTAAGCTTACAATAATTCGCATAGGGCTGAAAATTGGTACGAATCTTGGGAATACAATTATAAATGAAATGTGAAAAGTCCCCATCGATCCCACATCTGCAAAGAAATTGATTCAAGGTCAAATTTCGCAAATATAGGTTTCTTGCATTTTTCAGCCAAAAGATAAATTTTATCATAAAAATAGATGCGACGAAAATTGTTGATCATGCAATTATCTATAAAAACTGTTCTTACACTATTTTTCTTAAGAATCATCATTTTTGAGATATAGCGAATCAAAAAGTTGAAAAAATTGTGTTCTCTATAATATGCACACGTTTCCACGCCACCTATGAGGTATGTACTTGGCGCGTTATTTTAACGTGGTTTCTCCGGTAGGCCTATTCCACGATCTATTGTGGTTCTGTTTAATTAAATAATATTGTATTAAATAACAAATGGTACCATTGGAGATTATGAAAGCGGTGTGAATTATGAGTAATGGGGAAACTATTCATCTGATTTATAATGATCTAATGGAACATATTTTTCTCCTCTTCCGTCTTCTTATTCCTCTTCCTGTTGGATACAGGTAAATTGTTCTACCCACGATGCATCAGATGTCTCATCGCTGATATGAGGATCCGCTAGATGGCGATTCAACATTGGAGTACGACTGGCCTTGACAACTGGTACATGCTAATGAACAAAACAATCCAACTTTTTTGCAGCCGCACTGAGCACTACTCCCCTTTTTGCAATTGCAAAAATTGTATTGAGGAGTTCTCCGGTACAGGTGGGAGTAAAGACTGGATTAAAATAAAGATTAAAATAAGTAAAGATCGCTGTCCATTACGCACTTTTTTCCCAGCAGCAAATGTTATTAGCATAGATTTAAGGTAGGATAACAAAAAAAACGAGGTATTTATAAATGTAAAATGTTAACTGGAAATGTAAATGTAAAAATAAAACTTTGTCCTTGGTCAGAGACATCCTTAGAAGTATAAGGTAATGAGGAAATATCAGATACGATACAAGTGCTCAAGGTTACACTGGCGTATAAAACGAGGGACTCGGTTTCCTTCGAGTTGATATTCTCATAATCGTACTATTTTGTAAGTTACACAAACTGTTAAAAAAAATATTTTTACTTGAATTACAGCTCCAGTGATGTATGTACGCCCCGCATACTTATGCATATTATGAAGCATACAACTTTTTCTACTCTTTGATTCGTTATATCGTTATATCTCGGATACTATGACTCTTAGGAGAAAAAGTGTAAATAGAATATCAATCTACATGATCTACAACTTTTATCTAATCTATTTTTATGACAAAACTTACCTTTTGGCTGAAAAACGCAAAAGAACCCATATTGTTTGAATACATTTTTTGCAGATATGGATCGATGGGGACTTTTCACTTTTCATTTATAATGGTGTTCCGTACCAACATTCGTACCAATTTTTAGCTCTATGCGAATTTTTGTAACCTTACCCCTATTATTGGACTAACTTGACCGGATTAATAGTTTAGAAGATATAGTGAAAAAAACGGAAAAAGTGCGAAAATTTCGCGTTTTTTTCGAGTGCTACGAAGTTAGCACAAGTTTTTCGAAGCTGCAAACTTGGATATATATTCTTGGTAGTGGTCCTCACAACATATTCAAAAATCAGAACTAGCCGTTAGTTTGCGATTTTACTGTACTATATGACTAGCCTATTTATTTAAAGTTATTAAGATACCCACGAAAAAGGCATTGGAATTATATAAGTATCTATGTAAACTCACATACAGAATTGCGCTGGGCTCCAATATATAAGAAGATGGGAAAAAGAGTAAAAAAAATAATTAGGTAAACATAATTAAATTTATAAACTTTTCTCATTTAGTATTTTATTTAATTTTATAGCGTACAGGAGGCGGAAAATTCCAGCGCAGCATAATTTGAAAAATGTCGTTACAATTAAGACATTTTCCTTTCTCTGGGTAGTAGTTTCGTAAAATTAACTTGTTGGGACGTGATTTGCTGTATTTCCTCCAGCGGGTAATATTTTAAGGGAGTCTTTTAAGACGTCTTAAATTTATGTGTATTATTTTAGCGCAGATGCCGAACCGTTTCACTTCAAAATCATCATAATACGAAAATTAAGTATACATTATCTAAGTATATCTTTCTTCATATTTATCAAACATAGACCACTATCTTTGAGAAAATGGTGCACAAAATACTTACGTTCCTATCAAGTGCGAAAACTGTGGTACTTTACAAATGAAACAAGAAGAAGAAACAAGATGGGGAAAATGAAGAACTTACAAAAGAAATTAATGGAAATAGAAAGAAAAATTTTAACATTGAGCTCAAGAAATGGTTATGATCAGGAACTAATGAACATGAGTGGCACACAAGTGACGATGTTCAAAGATCATCCGACAAGAGTTTGAGAAGCATCATCGAACAAAGGTCGATGATCACATAGCAAAATTGGTGACATGGAAATTTCCAGAATTCGCGCATGAAATCACCACAGATCGATAAAAACAGGGAATCGTTTTTTTTAGCACTATAATAAATATTTCTCATCAAGCGGAATCCTTTGATAATGAAGATCTGTTACAAAATTAAATATATGTGTACATGGAATAAGGTTTGCCAAAGAGGAACAGTTTGTTACAATTACTTTTGTCTATTTGAACACGATTACATGGCATATGGTCTGCACAGGAGCACCAGTTAGTTTTTAGATTTTTACGTTGCCAGTGTGTTTCACCAGAACCATCTCAAGCGGCACTCGAACTAAAATATTTTTTTGCATCCAGGGGCTATCCTTTAGTGTATTTTAATAAGAAGTTGATGATAGATTTATCATTCTTTGAACGAATCTACTTATTTGATGACTAGTTACGTTCTCGTTAATAAATAATATCTACTTCCATCAATTGAAGCAGTTGTCAAGGTATGGACAAATACAACTTAACGAAAAGTGACAAAGAGAAACACATCGAAACAGATATAACTCCATTGGTTTGCCTCGTTTCTCGAGTAAATCCATAGAAAGCTACGGAGCCTTTAGCAGTACAAGCGTTTGTTCTGGAATTTGAGGAAGCGAAAGAGAGTTTCAAAGTGCAAGCTCGAGTTCGCAAGTCGTCGAGGAAGAGGTTCTTCCGATAAAAGAAAAATCACTGTTTAATTTGTGGTTATCTAGTGTATGTGCCAAGTCGCTGTGAGAAGAACAAGGAGGTGCCGACTTCATCGATATCGAAAAACTAATTAAGGTCAGGGGTAACAGACGCTCGTCGATCTGCCGCGATCATGATTTTCCGCATCTCAGACTGGTCTACACAATAAAATAATGCAAGAAAAGCGGTCACAGTAACAAGTAACATTAATTCTAATGAAAAAGATAAATATTATCTAGTCCATTGAAATGTTAGTTTTTCTGCGATATCAGTGAGAATCGTCACAAAAAATTTAACACTTTCTTTATAGACAATTAATTAAATTCGCTACAATCTCGGTGCAGATATTTCTCACCGTAACATTGAAAATAAACGATATTAAAAATTAGACTAAAATATTCAATAAAATTATCATTTAAGATAACTTGTTTTCTATTGATTTTATTGAAAATGTTTTTTGTAGATCATTTTATTTCGAACAATTTCCTCTAAATATTTTTAAAATTTATTTTATTTGGAGAGGTGTTAGGGCGCTGCAACGGGATTAAACCCAGAGGTAACCTGTAAGTGAACCGAGTTTTATACTCACACTGAAAATATTTAAAAGCGCATAATTAATTCGTAATGTACACCCCCGAAAACCTATAAAATGATGTTTGTTACTCATATATATTCAAACTTCAGGAAACTATATACCTAAGATGTTTCAAGAATTTCCCGCATCTCAAAACTGTATGTATTATAGTACACTTCAGTTGCGTGTGTAACATTTATATTTTATGACCACTTTTACTACACTTTTCTATAAAAAAATCTTAGAGTAAAAAATTTCGCTTATTCTATCCTATGTCCTAAATATTCCGTCAACGGGTAGCCGAAAGCCGATACGAAAACAAGTATTTACCTAACGCGATTTATTGCTTTGATTGGGGATTACAGGAGCCCCAGTCCGGAGATGATCCTCACTTAAAAACAAAAACTGTAGCCCCGCACCCCAGCGCCGAGTACCTACCTACAACATCGGGGCCGAAAAACGGTGAAAGTTCGAGCGGAGGATGTGCCCTTCCGCTGAAAATATTTCCTGCAAAATTTAATTGCGAATTTTTTAATATCAACCCGCGAAACTTTGCCAATATTCGCTACATCCCGAACTTTTGAACGTAAAGAGAAATTCATTGCCTTGTAGGCCCTGTTTTTTTAAACATTATCAACTATTTACCACATTATAATCCAAATTAACCGGGATCTAAACCGCTAATAAAATACATTTAGATTTTGTAAAACTTTTGTAAAAGTACTTATCTCGTATCTACATGATTTCAAAATATTCACCTATGGAAAAACTTCCGCTCTCGTGTTTACGGCTTTTTCGTGCCTTTTGTGCTTATAGCACCCCGTTTCCCCTACGGGTGAAATATGTTAAATATTTATACATAAACAACTTTATGGAAATATCTTAAAGATTTAAATCTATAAAAAAAATATTTAAATAATCCGCCGAGACTTATAAATATACGGGATGCAGATAATAGACGGTGAGATAGTGTACTATTGAGTGTGCCACATTCAGCCAGTCAGCTGATGAAAATAAGGGTAGTTTTAATGCCTGCTCCCCCCCCGTTCGAAAATTCGGAAAATCCATTTTCATTTACCTGAAACTTTTTGCTTTTTTATGATCTTATATTTTCTGGCATTTGAATAAAATGTTGACATTGATAAATAATTCACCAACAAAAAATGCCAGACGGTTTTCAATGGCCGAAAAGGTGTGGGATGGAGGTGTAAATTGCAAGGGAAAAGTAGAATTTTCCACGTTTTCTTTCTGTCTGGCAAACGAGAGAATGAAAGGTTTCCTTGTGAAAATAACGCTGAAAAAATGCCAGACGGTAATCACAGTTCGAAATTGAACTTATTCGATTCGATCGCAGCGATTTAAATTTGTCCATCAGTGAGGTAAATAAAAGATCACACATACCTTTAATACTAATTTTAATTTGGCAGATGGATTGGAAATTGGAATAACGGTGCCAGACGAAGGAAACTTGCCAAAAAAAATGTAAAATTTTCCACGTTTTTTTTTCGTCTGGCATTATTTCTATTTAAAATACGTGTACATACACACCTAAAAATGCCATAGAAGTTGCGCTCATCGAAAACTTATTAATGATTTAAAAATTACAAAGAAATATAAAATTTCCCACAATTTTTTTTGCTGTATGTACAATATACACCCACAATGCATTTGTCAGTTGGGTTTATTGTTTAAGAATTCTTGGAACGTCCACCTGAAGTGGGTAATTTGTCTTCATCTGTGTGTTCGCTGTCAAGCTTAAACTTAATTTCAAAACTCAAATTAGGAACACATGTCGTAT
>CAXKVY010005900.1:0-16381 GCA_964058915.1 Tetropium fuscum
TCCTGATTTAGTCGTGGCAATGTTCCGGTCCTTATTTATATCTAAACCGAATTTCTCACGTAGAAAATGAAGTAGTGGCAAGGACGCATCCTCCGCAAAAAGATCACCATCCATTTGGATCAGATTCGAAAGCCCAATCCAGATATATCCAGCAGGTTATGCATAAGTAATATTGTAATCTCGTAATTGCGATTCTGTCACGATCGTTTATAAATTATGTCAAAATTGCTTTCCGCTTTAGAACACTTGTATGTGATGGATCATTTTGTTATTATTGAAGGGTATTGTAGCTACTCTTGTATGGATCGGTACAACTGTTTTACTAATTTGATTAGCGTTTACATACCCTGCAATTTTTTTCCTACTTTTTTCACCAACTTTCGATGAATCCGGGAAATCTAACCGTGCAATCGTGACCACCTGTATCATCACAATCAATATGCACTAGTTTTCCCACTGCACCGTCAAAAGTCTAAAGAATTCTTGCATTTTTGAGGGTCAAACGGTTTAAATCAGATGTTCGAATTGTAACCCCCCTAAAAAAAATCCTGTGCAGTAATAATACCTAGACAGACAAATATATAATTATATGTAATAAAAATTTAAAAAAATCTAAAATCCCTTAGTGTAAATGTACTTACAAAAAACATGTTTTTGGGCAATTTGTTTTTGGGCAATTTGCGAATTTGCGCGTTATAAGAATTTTATATTGATACCTATAAATAACTTTGTCTCACTTTGGCGCTAGAGAAACGAGAGATTAAATCCTCGAAATTTAAATTATTTAATAAGTCACTCGATAAGGATCGAAGATCATTTTTGTATTCGCTTCAAAAACGAAAAGGATCGTTCGGCAGAGCAATTAGTCAGAGCCGTGGTAAAGTATATTCGAAGAGCAATGGCTACATTTGGAAAAACATCCTCTACATTGCGCCTCTTCAGGGTATGAAGCATTTTCTAAGGTGGAGGTGATGAATAACTATCGTTAGTAGTTGTATTTCTGTCTGTAATAGGCGTTTTCAAATATTCCTTAAAACGCAAGCATTCCGAAGGAAATCTCCAAATCGGCAATATACATTTCTCTAATTTGGATATCAGTTGTATGAGTATTTAGAAAATCGCTTGACACACATCGTGAAACAATGTCCTTGTAAGCCTTACTCCTTCTTTGTAATCGCTGACAGGCGATCGAAAATTGTCAAGTACGTTTCTACTTTAAATTTTGGTTCAGATATAAACAGTGTGTCATTTTCACAGTTTTCGTCAAAATGAGTGCTTCTTTTTCGAATTCTGCTCCCGAAAGGCGAAAGCCGAAGAAGCAATGACAATCACGACGTTACCAAACATACGACACAAATAAATGTGAAATGAAATAATTCGAGATCGATTCTAGGCGTTATGGATTAACGGCGTGGGCGTTGAGTTAAGAAAAAAGAAATAGAATTTAAAGAATTTTTGCCGCCCCTGAAATTTGCCGCTGGAAGCAGCTGCTTAATCTGCTTCATGGGTAATCCGGCCCTGCATCAATATTTGATGTTATCATATAAAACACACCTTCGACAAACACAGTTTCATATGGCAGTCCTGCAGTGTCAATAAGTGACATTTTATGGAGTTTCTGACGTACAAAGGCCAATCCAATATAAATATCGCTGCATTTGCTATATCTGTTTCCCTCTCTCTCACTCATATCTGTCAGATACTTTATCTCACTTGCGAGAGGAAAATGTTATAAAACATGTCGTGACGCGACCTTGAAAGATCACTCTCATGCGGTTAAAGAAGTATTCACTTCAAAAAATATACATTACATTACATTATGTTATATAATTACAGTTTTCTGCTAAGAGTATTTTCAAAACGCAGTAAACAATGCAAATTAATTGAAATACGGCATCTGACAAATTCTCGTCTACAAATCAACAGGTGTATGATGTAACAAACGGTAAAATTTTTTTGAACCAATGCCAAAATCAGAGACGCTAATATTAGACATATTCCTAAAAATACCGTGGAATTGTGGGTACCGTCTGATATTTTCAGGAATTAATGAATCAATAAATTTTCTGTTGAGTGTTGAGTTTAATACGGAATGGTAGATTTTGATATGCCTCATTTATTACAAGGTCGAACGATTAACAAACGCATGGCTAAGCACATGATAATTTATGATGAAATGTGTATAAACGTCAGTGGCGGCTCCTCAGAGGAGGCAAGGGAGGTTAGGCCCCCCCCATTCTTTTTGCCGGTACATAAAATTTTATTTTTAATTTTTATTATTTTCTTAAAAATATTAACGTATCATATTATATCATATTTAAATTAAAATTAGTCTTGATTCATTTATGATTCTATCGATGTAATGCCTAATTTCAATATTTTAATTGAATAAATACTTGTGGCGTGAACACTGCGCCAACGGAGGCTATTCTGTAAATGTCTGAAATCATATCTCGGCCCACCATCCCTTATTCGATATAACGATTGAATTACCATGAAATATAAACAGATACGTTAGCGCTCTGTGTGATGGCGAGTCCAACTCGGCGAGATATGACGTAGTTTTAGGCTAGCCATCGTTGTTAATCGGGGAATATCGCGGAGTAATCGTGCATCTTCGACCTTCGAGACATTTAAAGACGGCGGGCGAGACGTAAGTAGGTCAAGTGCAGCACTAGACAAGTGAAAGTGAATTGTAAAATTTTTTCTTGTTGTCATTGATGTGCTGCTATATTTAAACATGGACAAACGGGGGGAAATTAAGCAGAGCCATGATATAGTAGACTGGTTGGTAAGTAACCCATTTGGTACGCTGAATCATAACACAAAATTTTACATCGCGAAATTATCGAAATCACGTCCATCTTTTATAATTAATAACATTAAAATTCGTCGAAAAACGATAAAATCGAGGGTTTAATAATGCATAGTAGGATAAGTGCGAATGGCTGACAGGATCACAAAGCGAAAAAAGTGTTTTGCTGGCCGTGTTTACTTTTTTCAGTACAAACTGAATACATGGTGCTGTCAGGGTATGTTGATTTAATAAATTTCCAAGTGTATCGAGTGCATTTTCAAAGAAAATTGAATCACGAAATGAAACCCCAAATTTAGATCATTTCCAAACCATCATCGCACCGTTTGGATAATTTGAAAATCACTTTTACTATCTGAGGCGTCTGCTAATGCAATGTAAGCTTTGTTTCGAAATAGAATTTCTAATGCTAAATTTATATAATTTAAAATGTAGTAGACATTTTTTATGACTTATGGCGCATGCAAAATCCAAAGAACATATTTTTGCGTCATGCAAGATTAAGTTATTTGGTAAACAAAATATTGCAACTGCTATGGATAGCACGCACAAAAGTGCCATACTCGCATATAATAATCAGGTGCGAGAAAACCGTAATAACTTAAAACGACTAATAGACGTGATAATATTTTTGGCTTCGCAAGATTTAGCTTCCCTTGGTCATAACGAATGAACAGAATCTTTTAATCGGGGAAATTATAAGGAATTGATTACGATATTTGGCAAGTATCGTCTTTTTTTCGGGGACGTCAAAAACTATAAAATTTTAACATTGTCTTTATTTCCTCAGTCTTTCCCATGGTACCAGATAAGTACTGCATCATCTGCACTACATTTCAAAGGAAACACGCCGCAGTCTTAGAGACTAGATTATTAATTATCTTATCTACGCTATAGAATCTAATTTATTCTCCATACGTAGGTACTTACCAACTAAACGTACATACTTTATAAATGCTTATAGTATAAGTACAATATTCATATATTCCGTACAAGGAAATATTATATCCATATTCTTACAATTTATTAATACTTAACCCACTTAATTTTTAAGATACAGTTTAATTTTTTTGGCTCGGTTAAATGATTCATCTATTAATTAATTGTAGTGTTCTGGCATTATATCAATTTTGCATGCTTCCTACTACACAATTTACATAATTATGTGCCCCCATTCATATTATGTTAATATTTCTTCACTCTTCAAAGACTGTTTGGTTCCAGTAGCAAACTTATATGGTAGGTACGCTTTTATTTATTTTTTAAGCAGGTTATATATTTTGTTTACTTCCATCATCAACGTACGAAAATACTTTGATATAGTCAAGACGCCACAGGATTTATTTTTAGGCATCAAAGCAACAGAAAAAAGACCGTACGTTTTTTTCAATGAAGCTGTAAATTTAATAAACCCAATGACCTTAACCTAACTCTTCAATAAGTCGAAAAACCTGCAAGTAAAATTTAACAGGCGTGGATATTTATATAAATAGCAAATAGTAGAAAAATGTCCTGATGACTTCACTTTACGTTGATCATCGAAAACGCAAAAATAAACACCGTGACTATTGCTTCTCAAGGTCCTTTGCTGTGCAATGTCGTCTTTTATGTTTCTTTTCAACTTTTTGAAATCCGTTTCACGGCTATATTTGTGAATTCAATTTTGACGACATTTAAATTGTTTTCATGTGTATGATGCTTCATCGATGTAAAGTCGCCCTAGATTGGAATGCAGGGAATTTCTGGCAGGCAAGTGTGAACATTTTAACGACGTGGTTTTGTCACGGGTGGTGTTTACAAATGTTTCGAGTATTGGGTTTAAATTTGGATTTGAGAAATGCATCTCTGAGCATAAAATTTGAGTAATATTTTCGTTTATAACTAGAAATTAACCATAATTTTTCGCCAATATGATCTTGTATGTATATCGTGTATAAAATCCTACTTTTGCTGTTAAGTAAATTGTGTTTTATTTCTTGATTAGGTGTTCCAATTCATATCACATAGATTTGAAAGCTATGGAACAAATTTATGAACTGCACTGGTTAAATTTGTAATGGAATCTCATGTTAACATTAATTAACGTCTCAGGATTTTTAATATTTATCCTCATGCATCCATTCCAAGTGCCGTTGAAGCATTGGAAATTTCGTAATATTCAGTATCCATAATTTTCAAGAGAAACAAGATGTATTATAATAAAATCACCAGAGTACAAGCCTGCTTACAGAAGATTTACAACGCCGCGCCGTTCTAATTTTTGTGAGAAGCGTTATTAGTAAAAATTCAAGAAGACCCATTTTTTTTAAAGTAATGTAGACTGGTAAGGCTAAATTTAACAGAGAGATTTAATACAATACCCGGAATAATCATTTTTGGGCAAATTATAATTCACATGTGGGCTTCCAACAACAATTTAGCCTTAAGGTTTGGATTTTGTAGAGTGAGAGGCAAATAGATGTATTTTGGTTATGTATAAATGCTTAAAAAGCTACATAAGCTCTGATAATCAAATTAGATGGTTTCAAGTTAGATGGGATTAGTTATTATTATAGTGATGGTTGATTATTATAGTGATAGTGGTCGACCTAATTCTTATAAGCTCCAAAATGGTTTAAATAAATTTGAAATTCATGGCCTACTTTAAGAGTTACGGCGAAAAACTCGTCAAACCGTAGCCGCATCCTTTGACGATGCGGCATTTTTTCATTCTCCGCCGTGCTCAAATGTGCACAAGAAATCGTGGTGGACATTTTCAACACTTCCTGAGAAATTTTAAAAATTACCTCATTATTAGTTGTGTGTTAAATTCATTTTTAATTGCTATTTTGTTATTGTTTTGTCTGTGCTGTAATTCCTTCATTGTTTTTACTTGTGATTGTGTTAACGTTTTATTGGAGCAAAATTGCAGTAACTCTTTAGATGTTTTAATTCACTAATTTTATCATAAATTTCCATGACGGGTATGATAAAAAAGACAATATTTTTTATTGAAAAATCTTTCTATAATTATTTGTTTAGTTCTAATGAATAAATATGGCATATGATATATTTAAAAAAATATATTTAAACACCCGTTAAAAATTTTTAACACCGTCAAGAGAAAAAATCCCGAAATCCAGTCATTCTGGAGAAAATAAATAGAGCCCCATTGAAGGTCTCTATTTGCCAACAATTTTTGTCTGAACATTTTTTTCTGTATCTCCTCAACTAACGGAGATATATATGGTTTAGAAATATTCAGCAATATCAAGTTTTTCCGCTCAACGCTTAAAGTAGGCCATGAATTTCAAATGTCTTTAAACCATTTTGTAGCTTATAAGAATTAGGGCAAGAATTTTTTTTTTGCACGATTTGCACCTGATATTCACGATGGCCCTGATAAAATGGACAGTCTGTCTGTATATATATATATATATATATATATATATATATATATATATATATATATATATATATATATATATATATATATATATATATATATATATAAATATATATATATATATATATATATATATATATATATATATATATATATATATATATATATATATATATATTATATATATATATATATATATATATATATATATATATATATATATATATATATATATATATATATATATATATATATATATATATATAAAACTTCTTCAAGGAATTAAAGTATTTTTACCATTCATATTGAGTGAGGCATTTTGCCCACAGGCTATAAGCTAGTTTCCCACAATTTTAAAACATTGTCCAACACCTCCTCGAACCACATGTGCTTCAGAGGGTCTTTAAACGCTGGTGCTAACGTCTTCATAGTCAATTCCAAGATGGCCTCATTCCTTAGAAGGCCATTGAGCTGGCTGAGCAATTTCAAATTCCCGTGGATTTTTAGTAAAGAGGGGAAGGAGAATATGTAGTAGTTGTTCCTTAATTTTGTCGAGGCCCAATGTTCAACAGATTTCTTACCGCTTGCCACCCTGATGGCGCCCATGTGGTCCGCGTACCAAAGGCTGAAGTACTGACTCAACTCTACAGTGTTCACATGTGCAATACCCTGCCTCTTGAGCCTCTCCTTGATCTGTTTGTAGTTGGTTTTGTTGAAGACGAGCACCTGATATAGTGAGTTTCCGGTCACATAGGATTGTATATAGTGGTATGAATTGCAAAGAATTTCAAAGAATTTCAAAGCTAATATATATATATATATATATATATATATATATATATATATATATATATATATATATATATATATATATATATATATATATTAGCTTTGAGGTTCTTTGCTATTCATATTTGTTTTGTGAAAAGTAATCTTCGGTTTGTAGCATTTCATTACATAGAGAAATAAGCAAATAGACGAATAAGAAGGAAGATACACTTACCAGTGCTATATCTGGACATACACACGGAAACGAACCACTTAGAAGTTGTACAAGTTCTTTCACCTTTATTTTATTGAGGATCTTCAGAGCTGTGTACGATTTGTTTCATTGATCATTTATACTTGAATTTAAAATATTAATACTCCAACACTTGCAGTGACGTTTTATGACATTAGTTTTTGACGGATCTCAATTTCTTAGAAAACACAGATAATATAACACTGGTAAGTGTATCTTCCTTCTTATTCGTCTATTTGATTATTTCTCTCTCTCTCTCTCTCTCTATATATATATATATATATATATATATATATATATATATATATATATATATATATATATATATATATATATATATAAAGGGTCCGCCAATAGGGACGCTCGATCTTTGACAGCTCATGGCGGCCATGTTGTTTGTGGTAGAGTTGGCAAACGTAGTTGTTATTATTCAGTGTATCTTCACAAATCACCATGAACCAATTCAGCCGCGAGCAACATGTGCAAATCGTTAAAACTTATTACGAAAATCATTCATCGGTTCGAGCAACGTTCCGCGCGCTCCGCCAATTTTACGGTGCAATTGATCGTCCTGCTGAGTCGACTATCCGTCGTTTGATTAACAAATTCGAGGCAACCGGTTCGGTGAACAATCAGCCAACACCGACGCGTCGTCGAAACGTCCGATCTGCCAGAATGTCGCCGCTGTGCGCGATAGTGTGCGTGAAAATCCGCGACAGTCAATTTCACGTCGCGCACAGGAACTCCGCCTTTCGGAAACATCACTTCGCCGAATCTTGCATCTGGATTTGGGCATGCATCCGTACAAGGTCCAGCTGACACAAGAGCTCAAAATAAACGACCATAGACAGCGCCGTATCTTCGCTGATTGGGCTTTAGAGCAGTTGGAAGTCGACCCCGATTTTGGTCGCAAAATCATCTTCAGCGATGAGGCACATTTTTGGTTAAATGGGAATGTCAACAAGCAGAATTGCCGTTATTGGGCCGAGAACAATCCACAGGAGGTCCACCAGGTCGCAATGCACCCAGCAAAGGTAACTGTTTGGTGTGGATTTTGGGCCGGAGGCATCATCGGGCCGTATTTCTTCGAGAACGACGATGGTGTGTCCATCACGGTAAACGGCGAACGATACAGATCCATGATAACGAACTTTTTCTGGCATGAAATCGACAATATGGATGTCGAGGATATGTGGTTTCAGCAGGACGGCGCTACGAGCCACACAGCGCGCGCCACAATGGATCTTCTGCACGAGCGCTTCGGAGGTATGGTTATCTCGCGCGGAGGCGACATCAACTGGCCACCGAGATCGTGCGATTTAACCCCACTAGACTATTTCTTGTGGGGTTTTCTTAAATCACAGGTCTACGCAAACCAACCACAAAACACTGATGCCCTCAAAGTCAACATACGCCACGCCATCGATGAAATACAGCCCGATTTGTGCGCCAGAGTCATTGAAAATTGGACTTCTCGTATGCGCGCCACCCAGCGAAGCCGAGGTGGACATTTGACCGATATTATTTTCCATACATAATGCCTTCGAATACTCTTTCGAACAAAAAATAAATTTCATTTATACCTCTCACACAACTTGCTTTATTTCATTTTAAAGATCGAGCGCGCTTATATATATATATATATATATATATATATATATATATATATATATATATATATATATATATATATATATATATATATATATATATATATATATATATATATATATATATATATATATATATATATATATATATATATATATATATATATATATATATATATATATATATATATATATATATATATATATATATATATATATATATATATATATATATATATATACATATATATATATATATATATATATATATATATATATATATATATATATATATATATATATATATATATATATATATATATATATATATAATGTTAGATGCTATTTTCCAAAGTAATTAACTGAAACCAACTACTTAACAACCGTCCCCGTCCTTCCAAAATAAGGCATATTAACATAATAAATTGTATGAAAGTGCACGCATACCTACGCACGGGTTAAAATATAGTTGCCAAACATCCAACGTCGGCATAATAGGCCAGGCGAAAAGCATTTTCTTGGGTCAAATGCACTCGGTTCAAATTTTATTTTTTGAGAGATTTATTTGTTTGAGGGTTAGAAACATCAATGGTGTTCGTAAAAAATCGTTTTTATTTTCATAAAAAGTTATATTCTCCCATGACTATGTTATATTATGTGCTATATTATATTGTGGTACTCGTAGCTTCCATGACACAAACCCATACCTCATTAAACACCTTAAATTTAAATTATGGTGATAATGGAAGGAAATGATGTAGACAATATTTTTAGCCTGATTTATGATATTTTATGAGGTTAAGAAAAATTAAATAGCCTTGCACCACAAAACATCCCGATACTGAGGCAATACAAATTTATACAATTCAGTGGCTATAATTTATATTTTATTAAAAAAAACTGGGCCGGCTAACACTTTTTTAAACCTGATTAATTTTTGCTATTAAAATACCTCACATAACACATTTCTAATTTTTGGCATTGGTAATATCTTATTATGTTCATATAACGTTGACTTTTATAAAATTATATCTGACATAGTAAATAACATTTTTTAAATGCCAGACCAATTTTTATGAATAGAGAGGCTCTGAGGCTTTACTAATAATAAAAAACAGAAAGGTGTTGTTGTGAGGTATTTTCATACTGTAGTAAATAAATTAAAACAGTCTGGCAGTTGGTATTAACAAAATTTTGGCAAATAATTTTGTTTATAAAATAAATTATCCTCACTGAATCGTATAAATTTCAACTAAGTATTTTGTGACGTAAAAATCATTTAATTTTGTTCACTTTAAAATATCATAAAACAATCTGGCTTCATCGTAATTTCATTTCATTTATATTGTTTTAATTTACCTTCTTAATTTTTCATGAGGTACGACTTTACAGACTTCGCGTAATGAAAGCTAAAGCTTGCACTATTAACAATGGTGTTCACATAATTGTATCTATTTTTTTCATAGTGTGAAATTATTTGTGAAGCATCTGTGAAACTATTTTTCAGTATAAGATTACTCTAGAGGTAGAGTTCACTTCAAAATCCTTGCTTGTTGCCAATATCAATATATCGTAGTTAAAACTATTAAACACTGTTGTTATCATTTTTAGTTACCCAAAATTATTGATGGAACCTGGCAAGTGCCGACCTCAGGATGGCCACACTTTTAATTCTTATTATTAACACTAAGTTTCTACTGACAACGTCAGTAAGAAAATAAACATCCTAAGCGACTTAAATTT
The DNA here is from genome assembly GCA_964058915.1 of Tetropium fuscum. Lineage (NCBI taxonomy): Eukaryota > Metazoa > Arthropoda > Insecta > Coleoptera > Cerambycidae > Tetropium > Tetropium fuscum. The sequence continues at coordinate 10,575 of CAXKVY010005900.1, forward strand.
TGACGAAATTAGTAAACTTTTATGAACTACCGACTGGTCTATAATATGTTATGGGTTAACTGCTGTTTATCAATGTAATCATTATGTTTATGAACTTTTGACCAACATTCTAATTAAACAAAATTATATATATCATTCACTGTTTATTATTAGAGTGCCGAAAAGTTACATCAATTAAAATACACATTTTACTGGATGGTGCTTTGGAATTATTAACTAAACTCGACTTACAAAGGGCAAACAGCAGTAATCTGTAGGGGGCCATGACGGTGTTATAAACAGATCACTTGTTTTTATACGAAAACGCGATTTTCGTCCCGTCTTTTAGTTTGGTCCGTGCACAATATTCGCGCGTGGAAAACTAATGTTATAAATACGCGCCTAATATTTGAGATTTAGAATAAGCATACGCAAGCGCATATCTCAAATATTGTGGGAGTGAACTAGATACTTCACGTAACGACGCTCCGCGACGCTGAGCATCCCTGTGTGTGTGTGTGTGTGTGCACCTTCTTCAGGTTCTTGGAAAATGCCGTTGATTTCTATATTTAGCTTTATACAGCTTTATCGATTTGTTTATAGCGTTTTGTAATCCCCTTTTTTTTGGTTGAGCTGCTATACGGAATGTCACGATCTTTAAAAAATTACAGCGGGTTTACCTACATACGTTGTTATGCCTTCCGTTATTATCTATTACAGAATATAAGAGGTCTGTTCGTATTTTTTATTGTTCTGCATGTTTGAGTTTGCATTCCACTCATTATTTGAATTAACATTATTTGTAGAAACAATAATTCTTTATTAAACAAAGTATCAATATTCGCATTCGCCTGGATGCTCTGTTAATTTAAAAAAAAACAGGACACGGCTAGTGTCGTAACAAAAATATCGGCATTTATCAAATTATACGAAAAACAAAAACTTATTAAGTACCTTTTTAAAAAGATTAATTTATTTTGAGACTAATGTTTCTCAAAAATTATAACATAACTCCGAGCATAACTCTATTAACATTTATGTCATTTTTCTTTGACAATAAAGAAAGTAAAAAGAATGTATTTTCATTTAAAATCTAAAAAAACAACTAGTCTTTAATGTACCCATGTACCAAGGTTACTAAAAGATAGGTTGCATGGTAACTTTCAACCAATCACAGAAAGCGCGGGCGTGACGTCACCCAGATTGCCCGTTTAAATTTATAGTATTGAAGAGTTTCAAAGATGCATCCTTTTTATTGGATATTACGTTTTAAAAATGCTTAAAGTTTTATATTATTTTAATGACTGTAAATTTATCTTTACCTTAATTTGTTTAATATATGAACAAAAAATTCTAATCACTGAAATTATAAGGTTTATACCAGTTTCATACTTAAAAATGAAACAAAAAAACATATTTACCAACAAAAGTAAATTTACCTTAATTTACGCCTATGTCTCTACTCACGTCTCAACACTATACACTCTCTACTGTAATATACAGCGATAAATATGTGGTAATTAAAATTATAAAAGAACCACTTTAGAACATCTCGACAAATACATATTTTTAAGAGAATTGTATTTAAAATATACAAATTAATGTTGGCTTTTGTATTTTCAGTATTTCTAAAAGCAAATTTTCATTCTAGTTTCGTTAATTTTATATTATTTATCTGAAAACAATGGTATTAAGCATATATTATGCTTTTAGTGATTGAAATTCGAAATGAATTCCATTGTGGATTGAAATTTTTCAACTCTTCATTAAAAAAAATATAAGCCAACAACGTTCATCCACTTTTTTTTACTTTATCGTAGAATTGCTTTCTAAGAATGAACATTTCTGTTTGCACGAATCTAGCATATTAAAAAGGTCAAATGTTTATGTGTTGTTTCACATAATTCCAAAGGAGTTTCCTGGAATTCCTTGGAAAGTAAATCTTCCACGATTACCTTCGTTTCTTTTCGCATCATTCGCTTGGCTCTTTCTGAACTTTGCTGTTTTTCTTCTTCCCCGCCTGGTAAAAATAATGAAGGAATAGCTGAAAAAAATAATAAAATAAAAGGCCTTCTTAGCAACTTTTGAACTTACCATTTTTTTTAAGCTTCTTGGGGTGTAGTTTCAACAATCTGGCCTGAGGATCGTCTTCATAGTCGGAAAGCTTAAAATGTTTACTGCATATCCGTTTATTAATAGGACTCCATTTATCTTTACGATGACACTTTCGTACCCATTCCTTTTGAATTTTAGGATCTTTCGGAAAAGTAAAGAACATCAACTTTTCTCCATCTTTCTTTGTAGTTTTCGAATTGTTTTTGCATGTAGCTATACTACAAACAATTCCACCAGGCATCTATATTAACAAATATTTATCAAAACAATTTTTATACCAGATTTATAGCAGAAACACTCACCTTAAAGAAGGAAGACAATCTGATCAGTCTTTATAATAATATAACAAATGTTCGAAAATAATACTAGTTTTTATCGTCACACACACACTTAATTCACAATGAAATTTACACAAGCACTATAAGCATAAACTAACGCAGTAAATGTATCTAGACTAGCTAAAGTTGTCTCTGGCTAAAGCTAAAAACGCAAACAAATAAAACGTAAACAAACATCTGGCAATCTCGATGACGCGACATCCCCTTGTCACGTCTCTCCCCCCGCCGAGTTACCGTGCAACCTATCTCCTTTTAGTAACCTTGCCCATGTACAATGTATCCATTTAATTGTTGCCGTGGAAGCTAGGTGGCGCTGTTTGAAATACAAACTCCATTTTTTTCTTCGAAATTTCAAATGGAAACGTAATGGATGTTGAATTCTCACATAGTTATATAAAGATTCAAAGTTGCAGGAAACTAATGAAAACCGGTTCGGAATAGTTCGGAAGTTCGTATATATTCTATACTATTATAGAAAGTTTCACATTTTTTAATTTATCACTATACGGCTTCTAATATGTATGTGTAGTTCAACGACGGGCAACCCTGACCTACACATTTTTTTTCATTGGCGTAGGCATTTTTTTCTTAGGGGGGTGAAAGCAGAAGGTTTTTATATGCATATTTTCAACACCACAGCTGCTAAGGTATGCAAGTTTCCCCACCACAAATGAAGTCTTGCTTTCAGCGCGTTACCATATTTTAGTGGGTGGCTCGCTAGTAGCCATATTTCCCACAAGAAACAAAAATAATATGTACAAAACAGCTAAGTAGCCGTGAAAAATAAACTTTAAAACGGAAAAATAAAATAAATATACTTGCAATACTTGCAATTGAAACACAGTCATATTTATTGTGTAAGTAGGTACCTACCTAACCTACCAAATCGTCAACACTCAACGCCGATTTACTTTGACTCAATGCTTTGACAAAGATCAGAACTTGTTTGTTAATAGGTACCTACATAACTAAACCGAGACTAAATACGACACATTTTTAAAAATAATTACAAATGCAATACATACCTACCTACCAGTTTCTCATCGCAAAGCGATTTCCAATACACACACTTTTTACAGCCAATCAAAATTAGAGACTGACCTTGAGGTATTTTACCGTCATTGTAAATTTTCATTTCATTCGTGGCTAGGTAGGTAGACGGTTTTAATTTTATAAACAGTCTATAGAATTTTTAATTTTGCCTACTGATGTAAATTATTAATTTGTGATCTAGGCTGATAAGTACCTACATAAAAATAAAGTCAATGAACAATAGTACCTACTTATGTAATAAACCAGACAGCGTTTCCAGTTTTCGTAAATCCCAATAAAACGCCTAACTTATATCGTTGTATTTGTAGTCATGGTACAAAGACAAATGGTATTTCAGGTTGCCGAACCAAAGTTGGTCAGCCGTGCGCATTGTCTCACATGATGTATTTCTCGCCAACATGATTTAGGTGAGATTTTTACACAGTTGAAAGTAAATACCCACCTACTGTTGTTTTCAAATTCAAATTGACAAGATTTTTTTGACAATTGAGTATTATTATTATGTCGAAACACTAAACGATGTAACCTCAAATACTTTCGCTTCCCCAAGATGGAAGGGTTGTCAAAACAATGGGTGACTCTGTGCAAAAGAGTGGATAAAATAAATTTAAAGTATGGTATGCAGATATTAGTAGATATACGATATTTATGTGATACGTCCATAGACATATTAATACGGGGAGACCCAACGGTTCATTCATAAAACGCTGGAAGAGCCGATCTATTATTGTTCTAAAAACTGCAATGGGTGCCAGAGAGAAAATGGAAGACAATTCTGCAACGGTGTCCTTTCGGCAACGCCGCCTCGTGTGATCAAAACCCATCCAGTGGCGTGTCTACTTATCTTTAATGAATGAGTTAGGGTAAACTGCATGGTGACATAAGAAAAATACTGAATACCCTGTATCTGAACGTTGCAATAAATCAAATGGAAATAGAAAACATTCAGAGCATATTTTAATTCGTGTACATTAAGATAATAGTTAGTAACTGCAATAAAACTTTGTCATGTGTTTTGTAGAAATTTATTTATAATTTTAATGCAAAACGTAGTTATTGGACGTATTTGTTAGTTAGTGGACGGTTTAATATTAGTTATTGGACACATTGTAAATAATTTAAATTCTATAAAAAATACACTTTAGTAGGTGTCTGGCCACTTACTAAAAATTTTCCTTGCGTGTTTGTTGAAACAACTCATAAAGTCTGTATATTTATTCTTTCTGTTCCTCCTCGTTTTACATTTTTCATCGTCAAATTCACATTGTTCATTTCGCTGTATTCATTCTCTGAAATCTCATCATTTTCTGTATTGTAGCATGTGACATAGACATGTCTAACCTTCTTCTGGAATGTGAACATGGTGTTTAGGGGGAAGACAACATTTTTATCAAAATTGCTTACATCTGTCATATAATAAAATGACATCATATATTTAAGAATTTTAATCATACATTCAAATTAAGTTATTATAATGTAAAGCTATTACTCGACCTATTATAAATGCAATAATCCTAATAATATGAGTGCTGTATTTAAACTAAGAAATGAAAAAACGTCTAGATTTTTCATTAGAATAACATTAGAAAATACTATAAAATAACAACTTTTGGGATTTACAAAATCATACTAAAGTCAACATGAACTACTATAAATATAAATAATAAAATAAAAGCAACATTTTTTTTCAAATTCTATAGACTGGACATATTAGAAGAACAATCACAAGTTTCTAAAATTTAAAACTCCATGTCCTATATACAAACAACACAGTAAATCAAACTTTGTTAATCAAACCTACTATAATTATTGAATCTATTAATCCCTAAATAATATGAGTTTTGTCCTCAAACTTCTTATTCTATTTCGCCTATTGTTTTCTATTTTTTTTTGTTTCATAATAAATACGTATTTTGAAAAAAAATTTCAATACCAATTTGACCAATTGAATATGGTGATTATTCAGTAGTTCATCAACATACATAGATGGAGATGAACATGATATTTTGCATCACCAGAATAAAAATAATTTTTAATAAATATCGCACATTGATTATGTACCATATAAATTACATAATAAAAATTAGTGAAATAAGTATTGATTAATTATTGCAGCAATATAAAAAGTTTTTTTTTAGTTTTATAACGCCGCCCCTGGCCAAGCCAAGCCGTTAAAACTTAGCCGTAGGTAACCTTAAAAATACTTACATTACTTACCGATGAAAAGTAACATTTTCCGGACTTAAATGATCCACCCTTTTACAAACCATACGAGAATGTACCATAGTTACACACTTATTGTTCACCTGAATCGCAATAAAT
>CAXKVY010005901.1:0-22500 GCA_964058915.1 Tetropium fuscum
GTACTTAGGTATTATAATTTTTTTTGCAAGAATGATTAAATGTTACAAATTAAAATAAAATGTGTTATATAAACAATAAACATGTATCCAGTAGCCTTAAAATTACGTTATACTGAATAAAAATTGTTATTTTCATTAAAAATTGAACACAAAAGAGAAAATAAAAGGAAAAGGAAAACAGAGGACCAAAAATAATAATTTTCATCATAGAATCTTAGTCACCGCTTATTTTAACGGTTGGAAACTCCACTTTCTTTCAAGAAAACTCCACTTTCAAGAAAACATTTTTTCTCGATTTTTAGCATTTTTTGCAGATTTATTTATGCCTACGTTTAGTATAAAAATATTTTTTTTCGAGATTGAAAAAAGGTATTTATATGGGAAATTTAATTTTGTACAAAAAAGTATTCTCGTAAGTTATATCTAAAAAACTGGAACAACATTACTTTCATTCCGTCCTATTGTCTATTATTGACTATGTCGAAAAAATAGGGGTAAAAGGAACGAATGCGTTTAAGGTATTTTATTGTTTCATTAGTTTGATTCTACCTTAAAATGATAAATCCACAGTGCTATTAAATTTAAGCTTGGATTTGGAGCACAGAGAAAATTTGTCCAATTTTAAGTCTTAATTAACTGTAACTATAGAACTATGCATTTTTAATATATACACATAATAAAATTGTACACATGATAATTTTGTAGAGATTAAAATTTTGTGTAGAAATGGCCTACTATAAAGTCGAATAAAATACCTATAATTAATTAAATAATTAATTAATAATATATTAAATTACTTCCTTATTCAATTATATAGTCAATAGACTACTATATTTAACTCACATAACCTCTTTCTCAATATGAGTTAACATGCCGTTTGTTTAACATTTAAATATTCGAATCATTTTCGAAACTAATATCTATAAATAGAAACTCAACGTTGCCACATTGAGATGGTTCAGGTTGTAATGTACGAACTTAGCTTTACGCATATACAGTTTGTATATACGAACGGTTCTACAGCGCCACAGTAGACTTTATGTCGAACTAAAATTTGAGATATTTCATACCAACGTGAGCCAATTTCTGGAGGGAAAAATTGGCGGTAAAACCATTGCGACAGAAAGTCCAGGATTAGGTTATAAAGAACTCACCTTGAAGTTAACCCCAAGTGATTGTTTTTATATTATATGACCCCTTTATCAAGCAAAAACAAACTTGAGCCACATATACGGCTCAGGTTGGTCTCGCTGGCTCAACAATGTATGTACAGTTTGCTATCATTGGCTTGGTTAGAATTCTATATATATATATATATATATATATATATATATATATATATATATATATATATATATATATATATATATATATATATATATATATATATATATATGTGTGTGTGTGTGTGTATATATATATGTATATATATATATATATATATATATATATATATATATATATATATATATATATATATATATATATATATATATATATATATATATATATATATATATATATATATATATATAGATTGTTATATAACTAATGTCTTATATGTCTTATATATATAATGTCTACTTATGTGGCCATACCAACTTCTCAAAATATTCCTGATATGTTTTCAATGGGAAATAACATATTCCCAGTATAAGTGGAGAATACCTAACAATGGTCATATTTGGTGTATATACTATATTCAGCATGCAATATATATTCTCAGCATATTCTCTGTACATACTACCCTCGTTCCTCAGGATATTCAGGATATTCTATGAACATCTCCTTATGTGAGCCAAGTAAATTCTCAGAATATCCTTGATATATTTTTCGTAGGAAATAGCGTATTCCCAGTATATGTGGATCATATTTTGATAATATCCCCTTTTCACAATACAATAAATATGCTTAGCATATTCTCTGTACATAGTCCTCTCGTTCCTCTGGATATTCTATGAACATCTTCTTATGTGATCATAGTAATTTCTCAGAATATCTCTGATACGTTTTCAATGAGAAATAGCATATTTCCAATATATCTAAACGTTAAATCGCTTACCTGTAAGATAATTCCACCAGATATCTGGTGGATCTGTCTAGGGTTTTAATTGATATTAGTTAAAAGAATTTGTTGCATCTTCGTATTTTAATTATTTAGAATGGTTGTGTAGTAGTAACTAGTGTCTAAAATATCAAATTTCTCCAGATAAGTATTGTGAAGTTTCTTGCCGAAACAAGAATATAGTTAAAAGTTTATACGGAACAGGATTAAAGTTTTAATTGATAATAACTTTGCTAATAATTACGGTAGTGTCAGTAAATATTTAAACAGTTCGCCAGTTAATCTTGTTTCTGAAGGGAGCAAAGTATTGATAAAGCCGCAAGGTGAATTTTTAAATAATGTAATATATAACATTTCAATTATTATACTGTACAGCCGAAATATAACTGTTACTAAATTTTTAAAATAGCGCGTTTGTAGAATGTATATTTAAACAGTTCTGTTTATGACATAGCAGTTCAGGAAACTATCCCGTTATATACGGTATAGGGGTGGCTCTGCACTTCTTTCACACGTAATTCTATAAAGCGAAATGTTTTCATGGAAGCATGACATATTCGTGCAAAAAGGCGACTTTCCTTTGACTAACAAAGGCACAAGGGTTTTCGACAGGCCGGCCTCCTTCTGCCAGTTAATAAACCATGTAGGCAAACAACAACTTTTGATGACTAGGATATTCAATCAGATTGCCGCAGAAATTTTAAATGGGAGCGAAATGCCCGCAAAGCCAACACACTCAATTTATGAGAGAATAAAATTTAATGTAATTGTAACTTTTTGGCAACCGTCGTCGTATTTCGCGTACATATATACATAACATTTGTTATATACATAACAAATAACGCAATATTATGTCGTAGATAGCGCGGAGAAATATACCAATGGTTCTTAAATAATTTTGGCTGAATAGTGAAACTTACAAATATCCAACAAACCCCAATTGTGCATCTTGCCAGATATCTCAACACCAGAGCAGATTCCTTGTATAGTTTAAGGACAAACTGATTTAAACACAATAGAATAGAATTTCAATAGAAACATATTGCCAGAGTGAGTAAAATAAAACTAAAAATCGGACAGAAATAACAAATTCATATAAAATATTCGTTCAACCGAGGCAAGCTTCATGGAGTTACGTTTATATGGAATTACGTTTGTTTGTCATGCATTTAGTTTTACAATTACATATTTTAAAAATGACCTCTCTTTTGCAAGTTCTGGTTTTCTGTTGATGTTGAAACATTTTCAAGAACTAAGTCCTTCACCACTCGGAAAAATGATTCCTAGAAAAAAAATGAGCTAGTCTGCTAGTACTCGAGACTGTTCTGTAAACATCTCATATACTGTAATAGTATGCGGTTTTTTCATAAATATAATGTCATGAGACAATATTGCACATACACCCTAATATTTTAACTGCCACACCGGCCCTGAGTCTATTGTACTTGAACTTGCATCATGTGCACGCTAACCGCCGCGCCGCCCTAACAAAGCATCAAGTATACGAGATTTAACAAAGCATATATCAGTCATGTGATGGTGCAGCGATTCAAACCCCGCTTTCAAAACCAGGGATCGCTGGTTCGATATTCACATCAGGACTTTTTTAATAAGGTAGGCAACACAACAAACACACACACACACACACACACACACACACACCGTGGAGGTTGACGCTGTACACACCATCTATCAGGTAGTAGCTGAATTAATTTAGTAGGTAGGTACTGCGCATGATAATTGATGGGTTATGATGGCACATCCGTTTTCATATTTCCATCCCATTTCCCGAAATTTACCCTCATATCGCTACAATAGGTTTACATATCAAAATTTCCTCAATATTTCCTGCCTCGTTGCCTCCCTTATAAAAGCTCTGTCGGTAATATCTACAAATATCATGAGAACGTTTTGAATTGGATACTTTTAAGATAGAAATTTTCTTCGCAGCCAGTCTGTTTGGCTATATTTACATCCGTTCGCGGATGGTTTTAGCTCAACCAGCTATATAGTTGTAGGGGTAATACAGAGCCCTCAGTTAGGGGGTTCTATTATGCATAACCAATAAATCAGAAAATGTCATCCACATATTATTAAAATCAAATGATCAAATTACGTTGATACTTGAGTTAAAAATTTCTATTTATTCTATCAATACTGAATTACATATATATATGTTAAGTAACGATTCATCTGAAAAATATAAAATTGCTCTTAAAAATGTATGCCCTCTTAATATCCAATAGCAATGAGAGCTTTATATTAACTAAATTTACCAACTAAGAAAGACCAACGAATTTGGTCAAAATATACAAAACTATACAGCATTAAAATATTGACTTACACAAAGCAAGTATTTTGTTAAATAATCTATTAGACTGCTTTCCAGCATGAGAGTATCACCTATTTTCAAAAATAGAAGACGAATGATAACGAAGAGATTTTTTGACGAATTAGCAGAAGATTTCTGATCCAGATCTTGGGTATTTCAGAGTCACTGTGTATTATTGTTGTCTAGGTATATTGATTTAATATTGGTATAGAGATTTCTGATTTTCTGATCTGAGTAATATATTCCAAATATTTCAACTGGATAGATTGCATTCCATTTCAAACGATGCAATAAAAAACTGGTTAGTAAATACCACTGGTTAGTAAATACCATACCAAGATTTGAAAGTTGATCTCTATAATAAATTGCTTTGAAAAGCTCTTAAAAATCACACAACAAAATATTTATACAAAGTTATTGAGCTTGCAGAATTATTACTTATAAATTTCAATAGCCTTGCCTCCAGTTTTGCAGTGTTACATCAGTATGTTTAGTATTTTGACCTTTTCTATTTCAATCGCAACTGGATACGTCGCCATGAACGACGTCAACTTCCAGTGGGAGAACAACGTCAAGTATCTTGGCGTGACCCTGGATCGAGCTCTGACATGGAAGGACAATATAGATGCCACTACGAAAAAGGCAAAGTTCACCCGAGCTCTGCTGTACCCAATATTAGCCGGCGACAAGAGACTGAGCCTGAAGGATAAGACGATCCTCATCAAGACCGTCTTATGCCCCCAGCACCGCAAGAGGATCCAAGCCAAATAGATCCAATAAAACAGCGTTTTGGACTGCAGTAGGTGCCCCTTGGTATGTGACCAACGAGGTCATCCGAAGGAACTATTTTTCTCCTATGTCAATAATCGACAAAGATGTACCAGTGCCCACTGGTTTTATCACTTAAAACGCTATTAGAAATAACCAATAAACAACTTTCTTGGCCCAATGGTTTAGATTGGGCCAATATTGTTGAAATTTTAGAAAATATTTACTAGTCACTGATAGAAGACTTGGTCACTGGACTGGGTTACTGATAAAGGATTTTCGAAATTTGGTCTCTAACTGGGTGGAAAGTAGAATTTAAATACTAGGTTCTTTTGGAAGCGGTGAGAAAAAGAATGCTGTAGATGGTCTAAGGGGTACTAAGGGATCTAAGGGGTCTAAAGGATATGTGAAATCACACAACTCGATATTTAGCGGCTCGGAATACACTTCTGTTTGACAGGTTTGAAAACAAAACTTTGAACGGGGAGAGGGTAGGTTTTCAAGCTCATGGTTTGACCTGGAACCTGTAAAGCTTGAGAATGGAATTTTTATACTAAAACTCTTCCCTCTGAAATAATATTCTGCTGATTAAAACAGCATCCCCATCCCCTCCGACGGGTATCCTTTTAGGAGTGGGTAAACAATTGTATGATGGATATGGTGAAAGAGCTACCTATCTCTTGACATTTTCCATCATGTGTAATGCATTCTTTTAAGAGGTGAAACAGAGTTAAGAATTTCATACAATTATAATTCAATCCAATACCTAAATTATGTAAAATCAAAAATTTTATTTATTGTCCACATTTTCAGATAAGAGAATATCAATACCCATAAACCTCAATCATAATTCTGGGGTCATACAGCGGCGGTATTCTTATAATGACTTGAGCGTCTTCCGCTGCAACATCTATCCTCAAACAATAACCTCGTTGCCTTCCAAAATTCAGCACTCTCACAGACGATATCCTACCTCCAGAGATACTGACAGACCAATTAATGTCCTGCTCACCTGACGACAATGCTGGATTAATAATCACCTCCCTCACAAGTAATCTATCGTTCTTCTCCCTGTACCGGTAAATTAAGTCTCCGTAGTTTCCACCATTGTCCGCGGGAACTGCTCTTATTTGTTCCGCCAACTTAGTCCCCGCTGCTCTGATCTCGGCAAGAGCCTTTGAAGATTCCTCCGCTGTTAGTGGTTTCATCTCCGCGACGTATTCATAATTTCCAGCAAAGGCAAAGGCTTCCGATAGAGCCACGCACAAAACAAATGCAACTACTTTCATGCTAGGCCAGGCTGATTGGTTTACTTTGTATATTCTTTGACGGTAACGCTACGTCTACCTCCTGCCGTCGGTTTTATATCCGGCTTTATCATAATTAGCGGCGATCGTGGCGGTACATTTTGTAGGACATGACTCGGCGGTGTCCTATTTAATATTCTGCCGGATTATAATATCGCATAATTCATGGATCTGGGCTGTCACAGTCCGAGATTGGCGTGTAATGTTATACCATGTATAAACATGATTCCCCGGCGGGTGGTGTTTTCATTAAATGTGTATTTATTTATTACTAATAAGAAATATCTAGTCGCCTCTAATACTATTTTTTCTAACGTATAGTCCGAACATTTGGGGAAAAATTCAGCTGGTTTGATTGAGTGGCAAAATGCACTTAATGAACTAGGTTATGAGAATGAAATGTCACCAGCTGTGTGATTTAAATAAACAAAGAAAAAGTTTTTGGTTTCTGCTTCGCAAAATGTCCTATAAAACTGATCTTCGTCCAGGTATTTATGACATAATCAAAGAATTTATTGCACAATCAAAGAATTTCAAGCAGGAATAGCATGTGTAAACTTGCGTAAATGCGGACATTGCGAACACAGCAGTGCATCAATTTTAGAAATCGGATGATATTATAAAAAATTGTTCAAATGGCACAATAAAATTTACCACCTCCTGTAACTGAAAAACCGACAAATATTTGAGAATTCGCCGGGACACGTCGGTTTTTATTTTAGGTGGGGGGGGGGGGTATTTATCCCCCTAACCCATAGCAACCCCAATTTTAAAATCTTAACTGGAACTACCCCATGTGTTACACATCTAAAAAAAGCAGTTTTCATGGCGAATACATACAGCAGCGCATCATTTTTGGAAATTTGTTGAGATTTTACAAAATTATTTAAAAACATTAAAACAAATTAAATTGGGGTTTCTAGGAGTTAGGTGGATGAATATATCAAGAACCCTTGACTGTCAAAAATGTGCCCAGTGCAATAAAAATCGACGTGTCCCGGCGAATTCTCAAATATTTTGCTGTTTTTCAATTAGAAGGGGTGGTAAATTTTATTGTGCTATTTGAATAATTGTTTAAAATCTCATCTGATTTAAAAAAAATGATTCAGTGATGTGTTCACAATGAAAATGGCTTTCAAATGATGTATAAAACACTTGGGGTAGTTCCATTTAAGATTTAAAAATTGGGGTTTCTAGGGGTATACCCCTAACCCCTTGACAACATATCAAGACACCTTGACTGTCAAAAATGTTCCCCCCTAAAACAAAAATTGACGGGTTCCGGCGATTTTTCAAATAATTTGCGGTTTTTCAATTACAGGGGGTGGTAAGTTTTAAAATGAACATAGTGTATGTTAATTTTTTGATGCGTCCTTATATTTCAAGTGAAGCTGGAAATTTATTGATAAAAAAATTCTAAATTGATGAATTCAGAAACCAACTATATATAAAATAGTCAGAGAGTAAATATAATCCATATTATTGATATCATTTCACCTATTTATATTGTATATATTTTAAATTATGATTTTTGTACTTGCTTCATAATATGACGACATAATCACAATATGGCTTTTATCAATTATATGATCTTGTAATTCCAATATAGATTCTCACTAGTATGACATTTTTTTCAAATGTGTGCTGTACACACTTACAGGGCAACATTAGCACTTATCTTACAATTTTTTTTTTGGAAATGGTTTTGGCTTCTGAAAACTCGTTCCATTAGCCACAGAAATGCTCTATAAGTATGCTCTAAGAACGTTCTTACAATAAATTTTAAAAAACCATTCAGTTTCTAAAGGCAAAATAGTCATCAATACAGTGTTCTAGATACAACTATAAAACATTAACAGAATATAAAAGTCCTATCATTCTAAATTTATAAAACTACTTTGATAGCCGCCCAATTGAAGAGTTCTGGGCAGTATTGACTACGAAGGTCTATAACAACGAATGGGAAGCACAGCATGAATAACAATAATTGCTACGCCATATATCCAGGGATATTAAAGAAATCAAATGATGATGCAATGTGTTAGAGTAGTACTTAGGTAAATCGAAAATAGCGGTCGATTTTTTGATTTCGTTTTATAATAAGAGGAGTTAAGATAGGTTGTTTAAAACTGTGATAAAAATATTTCACTATTTTTATAGGAGTTATCAGCTTCTGCCAAAACTGCAAAAGCTGCAAAAATTACTACTGCGCTGTTAATGATTCAGTTGTATGCATATGTAAATCTGATTTCCTTTCGTAGTGCTTCCGATAGAAGTTCGATCCGTAGTTATAAAACATCAAATAATATTTTTAATCACATTTGCGGATGATACTGCAATTTACTATGAAAGTGAAACATGGTCGAAATTAAAGTCTATAGTGGAAAAAGATTTTCTCACAATCATTGATTTATGTTACGAAAAATGCGAAAATTCTGATTCACGGCATGATGGACACGATTGACATGTTTTGACGTATATTGACATTATTTCTGACATATGCTCAAAGTATTGTATTGTTACTTTTGAAAATAATGTACTTATTTTGATGAAATGAACTATTAAAAGCAGCGCATAAATATTTACTTTATGTCTTCGTTTAACCTATACAGGGTGAGTTTTAAGTGCGTATTTGCTCTGTAGCGTCTTTGCTATTTATCAGAGAAAAATGTGTGTAATCCCAGGTTGATGGTATCCTTTTTGGCGTCTTTTAAAAATATCGGTGAATGTACAGGGTGTTTTCTATCTCCTGGACAGTAACTAACTTTCTTATTTTAAATGGAACACCCTATATATTTTTTGAAATTCGGAAAGAGAACCCTCAGGTTTCAGAGATATTTACCATTTTAAGAAAAAAGTGACAGATGGAAATGTCTGGAAGGAGCTCTATAACTTTTCACATGGCATATTTAATTTGAATTTTTGGCACAGCGTAAGAACATAGAGTGGTCTAAGTTCTGCAATTAAAATATAATCGAAAATAATATACTAAGTGTTACATTTTCCATGCCACATTTGGCTAATTTAAAAATGCGAAATTTTTGTTTAATGGAACACCCTGTATGTTTTGATGCCCAGTTATATAAAATTAAATTATCTTTCTTCTGGTATATTGCAGGGGCTAAAGTTAGCAGTTTGTGAGATATTTGCAATTTTCTTTCTAGCGAACCAGAATTTACTTGAAAATTACATATAAAATTAGCCTTGTACTCAAAGAATTAACTTTTATCGAAAAAGATGCATTAATATATTTGAGATGGGTACTCAAGGAAATCGAACAACACACGAGTAGAGTCTAATTGGCACAAACAAGGCTTTTACAAATTGAAGCAACAAACAATCCGTAGTTTTGAAAGTAGCATCTAGTGGCTTGTATTACTACATGTGTTTGTTATCCCATTAGTATTACCTAGTATAAAACGTTAATATGAATTTTTCTGCTAAAAAATTAGTTGATATGACTTATTTATTAGGAGAATGTCATAGAAATTGTTTATTGGCGTCCAGAGTATATGGTGCGCGATATCATCCTGAGCGATGAAAAAAAAAGTAAAATGTTCTGAAAAAAAGGAGCGTCTTGAACTTACTCCTATTGATAATTATAAGAACACGCGGCAAGGAAAAATTATTGGTGAGGCTATGCAATATGATATAGTTACTGCAGTAGTTGAAAAATCCAATATCCAATACCACCATTACGACAATGAAAACCCTCATTTTAAAATCTCGATGGAAAAGCAGCATCATTTTTCTGTCAATGCATGGGCAGGTATTATTGGTCGATACATAATTGGTCCTTATTTCTTCGAAGGAAATCTGAATGGAGAAAGGTATTTACATTTTTTACCAAATAATCTACTTGATTTACTTGATGACGTATCATCGGATGTAATCAGGCGCATGTGGTTTATGCGCCTCCACGCAAGATGAGGCTCCACCACATTATCATGGAAATATTCGCCGGAAATATTATATAGCATCGAAATAATATTTTTGGATCACTTATTTCCTAACAAATGGATTGGACGGGGTGTTCCAGTCACTTGGCCTCCGATATTTTCTGATCTAATCTTCTCTCTTTGGGGACATTAAAAATATAGTTTGCCAAGAAATAATATAAAGAAATTATAGAAGATTTAAAAAAACAAAATACGACATGCTTTTCGTACAATTACACTGGAAATGTTGGAAAATGTACAACGGTCATTTAGAGAAAGAATTGAGTTATGCGTAGCAAATCATGGGCGGAATGTTGATCTCTATTGAGAAATAAATTTTTAATAGATATTTTTGTTGTTATTGCTTATGTTATTAAAGTTATAGTTATGCCATCATTGTTGTTCTTTTGTTATTGTTATGTTATTATTATTGTTGTTATGTTATTGTTATTATTATATTATTAAGTTATTATTGAAAATTGGTTCTCGTTATTTAACAATGCGTTATAGTTCATATTAAATTAAGTTTTTAATACTTTAAGTACAAGGCTAATTTGTTATGTAATTTTGAAGTAAAATTCTGGTAAATCTGTTCGCTGCAAAGAAAATTGCAAATATCTCACAACTGCTAACTTTAGCAATGGCTATACCAGAAGAAAGATAATTTAATTCTACATTACTGGGCATAACATAAAACAGGGTGTCGCAGTTTTAAATTAGCTAAATGTGGCATGGAAAATGTAACACTTGGTATATTATTTTCGATTGTATTTTAATTGCAGAACTTAGACCACTCTATGTTCTTACGCTGTGCCAAAAATTTAAATTTAGATAAAACATGTGAAAAAAGTTATAAAGCTCCTTTCAGACCTTTCCATCTGTCACTTTTTTCTTAAAGTGGTAAATATCTCCGAAACCTAAGGGTTTAGACGAGGGTGCGATACATGTTTTTGACTCAAAAGTTTACGTTGTTTCCGAATTTCAAAAAATATATAATAATAATAATAATAATAATAAAGGGCCTTTATTCCATATAAAAAAAACAATAATAACAATAATAATAAATGAGGAGGCGAAGTTCAGTACCCAGGTACTGTTCTCCCACTTAACCCCCTGGATTCCTAAGTTCTACGTCCTAATATAATATTGTATACCTATTTTATTGTACACTTGCATTTTACACTTGCCCAAAAGTATGATAAAAACTATTGACCATTTAACAGTGAGTTACGCAATCGTATTTTGAATCCTTTTGTATTGCACGATTTGATACTAGCAGGTATTTTATTATAAATTTGTGAAATATTATAAGTAAAATATCTTTGGAATAAAGCAGTTCTATGAGCAGGAGGAGTTATTAAAGATTTTCGTCTTATGTTAATGTTATGAACATCGGTTCTAAATCTAATTTTTTGATAGAGATATGGTAGTGTTTTCGTGGAGACTATCTTGTGAAATAATATTGAGGAGTGAAGTAGACGTCTATTTGTCATATTTAACCATTTAATCTCAGAAATTTTGTGAGAAACATGTTCTCTGCGTGTAATACCACAAATTAATCTTACACACGAATTTTGCACCCTTTGAATTTTTTTTGAAATGTCACAGTCCAAACAAGGTCCATATATTACATCACAGTATGCAAAATGAGACAGAACGAGAGAATCACACAATAATTTAATTGTACTTTTATTCAATAGCTGCTTACTAACATATATCTTTTTAAGGCTGCAAAATGATTTTTTAATGCAGCTATTAACGTGAGTTTTAAATCTTAAATTCGTATCAATTACTAGCCCCAAGTTCTTTGCCTCGTTAACAAATTCAATTGATACATTATCAATTTCAATTTTTATATTATCACTAAAGCTGTTGCGCAATTTGTTCTTTCCAAATAACATAACTGTCGACTTATTTGGATTTATACATAAACTGTGGTCTTCTGAGGTTTTTACCAAAGTCTGCAACTCAGCATTAATTGCATTTATGACATGTACCGTATCCGATGGAGGAAATGACTTATAGAGTTGTGTGTCATCTGCATAGCAGTGTATATTGCACGTTAATAGTTCCTTATGCATTTGACTGGTATATATTGAAAATAGTAATGGTCCTAGTATAGAACCCTGTGGTACTCCACGATCCAAAGTTACTTCATTAGATGATTCATTGTTTAACATTACCATTTGTTTGCGATTCATTAGATAATTTTGAATTAATTCTACTACATTGTTACTGAAGCCGATATAATGTAATATTGACAGCAAAATTTTATGATTAATACAGTCAAAAGCTTTTGAGTAGTCAAGCAGAATTAACACTGTTAATTCATCATTATCCGATGCCTTGAATATATCATCTAAAATGCTAGAAAGAGCAGTTGTGCAACTATGACCTTGCCTAAAGCCCGATTGAGTTTGTGGTAAAATGTGATATTTGTTTAAGTGACTTTTTATTTGATTTGACGTAATTTTTTCTAGAACTTTTGATAGCAAGGGAAGAATGCTAATAGGTCTCAAGTCTTTGAAGTTCTTAGGTTGTGAAATGGTATTACCAAGGATTTTTTCCATGAACTTGGGAAACAATTTTCCAGCAAACACGAATTTAGAATATGAGTAATATAAGGGAGAATATACGGGCAACAATAATGTATCATGTTTATATTAATTTTATCTATTCCCAAAGCATTACTTTTAATTGATTTAATAGTGTCATAAATTTGTTCATTGGTAGCTAAAGTAAAATTAAATTGTTCGACAGAATCTATTAGAAGATTATGAGAATAAAATTTTATAGTATCTTGAACATTTCCAGCTGGCATATTTTTCACAGAATTTACAAAGAAACTATTAATTTCATTAACATTAGAGATGTCAGCCGGAATATCAGTAATATTTTTTTTGCGAGAATGAATATTAAGTTCATCAAGATCTTGCCATAGAGTTTTTGAAGTACCTGTTCGTATCCGTGAGTTTAGATAAGCCTTCTTTTCATTTCTTATTGCTTTGGTCGTGAGATTTTTTAAATTCTTGTAAGCCATTAAATGTTCCACTCTGCCAGAATTTTTATATTTCTGTAGAGTTTCATCCCTTATCTTCATCATTAATTTGACATTATCTGTTAACCACGGTGCCTTTGGTTTTGTACATCTAGCAGTTCTTAATGGAGCATGTTTATCAAATAAAGTGATTATTAAATTGTTAAAGTGCAAAAGCTTGTTTTCTATTTCAGGCATAAAAAACATATTATCCAATGCAAGAGAAAATTTACATTAAATGCATCAAAATTAAAATATTTAAAATCTCGATACGTCTTAAATACTGGTAAGGGTTTTTCTCTGATATTTTTGAAGTTACAAAAAATTAATTCATGGTCTGTCTGTAAATTATTGTAATGATCTACACCACTAGTACAAATGTCAACCCCACCAGAACAGATTATAACATCAATTAAGGAAATTTTATTTATAGAAAAACGTGTGGGTTCACTTATTAGTTGGGAAAGTTCATAATCATTTAGCAAATTAGTAAATTGTACTGTACTATTACTCTGTAAATCCAATAAATTAATATTAATATCCCCCATACATATTATATCATCACAAATCGGTATAATATTTGAAATAGTATCCTCAAACAAATCCAGAAAATTTTTAAAGTTTGTATTGGGGGGATGATATAAAACTCCTACGCAATATTTTTTTTTTGAGAAAGTCATTTTTAACCAAAGTTGTTCCCGTGTATCATTAACACTTACCTCAACTTTCTGATATTTAATATTACTTTTTATGTAAATACATACTCCTCCACCTCTGAAATCTCCTGGTCTATCCTCCCTCACAAGAGAGTATCCACGAATATTACCCACACCATTACGTACTTGACTACGCAACCAACTCTCACTGATTAGAATGATGTCATAATTATTTATTTGAACCAGTTCGCTAAATTCCAAAAAACCTGCCATAAGAGATCGTGCATTAATATGTGCTATTTTAACAATATTCATGATACAAGTAATAATATGATAGTTATTTATTCTATTTTGATTAAAATGTAGAAGGAAGTAAATACAAATTTGAACACATTGTGTCCATCACTGTTAAATTAATCGAATTATATAGTTATTTAGTATATAAAGTCTGTTATTAAATTATATAATACAATATACTATAGAAAATGGTATGGTATATTTATACTGTATAAGTATAAATAAAATATATAAATATTATAAATATACTTAATATATTTGCAAATATGCAATTTTAACTATTATAGGGCAGTTACTATTTATAAAATGGGCAATATAATTAACAGTTAAGTATTACTTTAAATGAGAACGTAAACCTTTAGAATTTAATCAACCAAATTAACCTCAACCAAGCAACATTTGTTAAAGTTTGTCTCCTGTATCATTGTAATAGTAAGATACATAGCTAATAAACTAATAAACTATATACATTATTTATATGTGTGCAAAAACCCTAACATTGATAAATGATTTTTTTTTAATAATTTTATTATAACCACGAATATTAAAATTCTTCAACGTGAACATAGCAAATGAATTTTCTGCTTTTAAATTGTTTAAACTTATATAAATTTAACCATTAGAAACAATTTACATTAAATACCTACTAAATAATGCAAACTTTCCGCAGGAACAATTAATTATTACGTGAACATAGCATTTTAATAAATAATAACGTGTTATCTAGTTTTAAGGTTTGTTATGTCACATAAATCATTAATTCTATGCACAGTGTTATTAAACTTCACATTAACATTTCCATTGTAACACCACACCGCCTCTTTGTGAAAATGCTTCTTTGCGGTATCCAATATAAGCAGTCTATTTTTCGTCAGATCGTTTTGCATCGAGATACCAGTTGATTTAAGACACTTCCTATTTTTCATAACCTCCATACGCATAGTATCAGTAAAGAAACTTACCAGCACCGCTGGAGGTCGTGGCTTATCAGTATTGACATGTTTTGCCTGTACTCGATGGCACTTTTTTATATCACTATCTTTTATTCCTTTAATGTTCATTTTTTCACTAAATAGTTTTAACACCACCTGCTGGATATCTTCCTTACCACTTTTCTTCGGTATTCCAAATATTCTAATATTTAAACTCCTGGATAACTGTTCATGTTTGTCTAGCTCTTTCTCAAGCTTGGTATTGTCTCTTTTTAATACCACCATTTCATTTTTTAAGGTACTAATCAATTCATTCTGCTTTATAAACAATTCTTCATACTTATCATCAATTTTTTTATGAACGGATGCAGCAATTTTTGTTATGTATTCCTCATTATTAAATGAGGTGTAGATTTTCTCCTCTATGATTTTAGCGATGTCTTCCAGGTCTTTTTTAGTAAGAACCATCTTGAGATAGAACCAACTATATTTCTTATTTATGCCACAGTTTCACTAAACTTACTTAACTGTATATACCTATTTGTAGTGATGTTGTTGATTTAATTATTACCTTATAGGCATTGCTTTTTACGTGAAGCACGGATTTAATCACAGTTTGAGCACTATTTAGCTACTTTAACACAGGAGACAGTTTCATACGCGTGCTACTCGCTTGCCATTAACTGACTGACTAGGGTGTTCCATTTAGGAACACATAGGGTGTTCCATTTAAAATAAGAAAGTTAGTTGCTGTCCAGGAGATATGGAACACCCTGGACATTCACCGATATTTTTAAAAAAACGCCAAAAAGGGATGCCAACAACCTTGGATAACACACATTTTTCTCTGATAAATAGCAAAAGTGCTACAGAGCAAATACGCAATAAAAACACCCTGTAAATTATGCAATTTAATAATGTTTGGTTTTTACTATACGATATTATAAAATAGATTTAATGAAAAGTGAGGCTAATAATTGAAATATATCAATAAACTTAAATCTAACAATTTAAAACTAGTTCCCCAGTCCTTTTGGTATAATTTATAGAATTTTGGTAAGATTAACAAAAAAAATAATTATCAAAGTACTCGAACTTGAACGAAACAGCTATCAGTAACAAATCATCTATTTAACTGTTTATTTATCGACTTTCGAAACCACTATCGATAGTATACGTGAAATTCCGCAAAAGTTCACAGGGACCATATATGTCACATTAGGTCTTTGATGTAAAATTAAAGCTCCAAAGAAGATCCTAGAACACGAAGAATACCTTAAAATATCTTGTAGTTAGGTCAAGTGAAATTAAAATTAAAACTCTAAACTCACATTTCATATTTACAAGGATTGTTATTATTGTTTTAGTTATTCCAAAAGTCTGCGTTTTGATTTGTCTGTGTTTCCGTGAAATATTTGTCTGTGTAGAGTTGGTCAGCTCCACAGGTCAACTCCACAGCTTTTATAAATGTTGCAAAAAAAAATAACATGTATACGTTAAAAGATTGTAGGTATCAAACCCTTAGATCGAAAATTTTATATCGAAGCCCTGTATCGCCGTATTGCACTGGTCTGTAATCACCCACACAAATTACTAGAGAGTATGAGTGGGTTTGAGTCACTCCCCTGTTTACACGATATAATGTCGAAAACCCTCATTATATCGATCTGTTCACACGTGCTATCGCATTTTTAACAGCGTTGTCAAGTATAACCGATTTCCATGAATTTAAGGAAAAACAAATGATTTTATATAAATCGCCCATCGCTATACCTTTACGCTATATACATAAAACAATTCATAAGTCATATCATAAAACAATTGAATGGTGAATGTGATGCAGAAGAAGAATGTGTTCCATTCAAATACTACGGATGTAGTATTTTCACGTTGCATTTTCACGTTCCTCGGCGGTGTCACATCGGCAACATTGGAATTCATTTGGATGCCTAAATTGCCTAATATCATCGAACGTTTTGTGGTAAAGTGGGGTCAATAATAATTCTTGAAATATAGTTATTCTTTAATTTAGTGTATTATTTTGATGGGTTTTGTGTTAAAATTGATTAGTTATTAGTATTCTATCAAAACATAACAACTTGTTGAATGAAAGCGCATTTATAGTGAGGATTTTAGCTTACTACAAGAAAAGTTATACTGCCCCGATCTCCCATTGCGGCAATTGTGGGTATCCTTTGAATTTTTTTTATGTCTCATATTTCGGTGTAAGAAACAGTGTGCATATGTTTAAATATGCCGTACGATGAAATTATTTAAAACGAAAATCCTGCTGGTTAAAAATAACACCCTTTTTCGCCAGATGCATTCTGAAGAGTGTATTCACGAGCTGCTTCGTCCCCAATGCAAAATCTCGCGGCTTGCCTTTCTTAGTAGACACGCTTTGAAACTTTGAATATGATTAAACTTATTAAAACATGAAATTAAACCATTTAACTGTATTCGAGTTCTACGGACATTTTAATTTAACTCTCCGTAATTTAAGTCCGTCTGATTCACGCCTCCATCTTCGTAGATGTAAAATTGTAAGCAGCGGATTTGTAAGAAGACATCTTAAATGGTATACTTAGTTATTACGAATATAATAGAACTTTTTATACAGGGCCTCAAATTATTTACAATACGGTGCCTTAAATAATTTAGATTATTTGTCCGTTTTACATAGACCTTCTCCGTTATGCAACCCCATTTGTCAAAGTAGACCAATCATTTTCAGACGTTTTTAGCATGTACTTTTTAGCATGTACAAGTTTTCGACCCTGAGACTTTGTCGCCTCGCCGCCGAATTGGAAAATAGGGAATAGGGTACATGAAATCGAATATCTGCTAAATCCTATATACTCCAGTGAATAGAGAATATTACCTGGAAAAAATAGGAGGATTTAGTTTTTTAAGCTTACCGTATGTTTTTTGGGTTGTTGATTCTGAATTTTTCACTTCTCATCAAAATTTCTTGCCGGAAATACCGCAATTTTTGAAAACATGGCGCCAAAAAACGAGTATTTTACAACAATTCTCTGAACCTCCATCAATTTTCATGAAAATTTGGAATTAAGCTCATCTTATATGCCATACAAGCGAAGTAGATGTCGATGTCTATTGCTCGACTGCCGCGTTGCGTCTCAGGGCGCAACCTTGACCATGCACAAGCGCCTTTGAGTTTGATCTCCCAAAAAAGCGTTTAGAAATCTTTTTTCTTTATTTTTGTTCTATATTTCAAGCCATTATTCCTATAAAAATTAAGAAAATTTGAGTTATTTTGAAAAAAATCCATCATCAAATCATTTTTGGCGCCATTTTTTTTAAAATAGAGGTATTTCCGGTGAGATTTTTTGGTAAGAAGTGAAAAATTCAAAATCAGTGACCCAAAAAATATAAAGTTAGCCTATAAAACTAAATCCTATTTTTTCCAGATAAGCCATTTTTCAGTCTCTATTGACTGGAGTAATAATCGACGTCAATTTTGTTGTAAACAATTTACTTTTTATAATCTAAATATTTCATAAATTAATGAAGCTGCCATATGTTTGTACATATTAAAATAATATTTTCCAATAAAACCATATTTTTTTTTTATTTTTCTATAACCTCTATTTCAAGCGCTTATAACTCGGCACCATTTGTCTAACAGAAAAAAGTTGCATAACAAAAATGTGGGACATATCTAATAACATGTTTTTTTTATAAAATCAGCAATTAACGTGGGATACACGGTTTATATCTGCTAAACCGTGTCGTAAAATGTCGTAAAATGTCGTTACCGATTTTGGTAGCAATCTGATAGGTTCATAAAGCGAGTATTTCGCTAGAATATATTTTCCGTGGTAGCCCCATAACAATTTTGTAATAATGCAATCCTTTTAACATGAGTGGTGAAAATTCATTTGTTTGTTTAAATAACTTGTTTCTATTTCGCAAAACTAATTTCCTACATCAACGTAATACAAATATATGTTTGCGGCTCGCCCATTGAAACTCTCACGGAATAACCAAGTCAGTTGCAGTTGTTGGAAATTCGATATATAGAGCTGAAAGGTGGAGTTATATTTGTCGAAGATGACTGTGCACTGTGCTATATATTAAATTGCTGGCCCCGCATTATTCGAACTTGTCTTCCAGGCCCAGTTTGAAAGAGGATCACGTTGAACGCTGCAGTGTAATTAATTTATGGTTCGACGGCGGAATTATTTGGCCTCTTTAGCTAGAAAACGGGGAATGTGCAAGGACGATGGAAATATAATCGAGGAACCGGCGGAAGTAACAGTTATTTTAAAATTCTGCAAGAAAATTCACAGAATATATGATATACGGCAGTCTTTTGATATGAAATACATATGACAAAAAACAAAACCGACCCCAAAAAATCAATTCTAAAAAACTGCACTTAAAAGAAACAAATAATAGGGTTGTCCTTATTTTGGAGGTCCCGATTTTTTTGAGTGTTCACACTACATCGGAAGTACGCCTATGAAATAATTATGAAACAATAAAAAGTCGAAAAAAAATAACCCGTGCCCCACACAGATTAAAATTTAAATGAGATTTAGCACGGGGTTTCCGGTTTTTTAGGTTAAACCAAGCGTTGAACTTGATTTCCATCGCTTCAAGGTAAAACTCCGTATCCTTAGGTTTTCGATATCGCTGAATCTAAACATCATGTAAAAAACCGGGTTTGACTAATGACAGCTATCAAAAAAGCATTATTGTCATTTAAAATAATAAATAAATTTTTTGATTACTTAAAATTTGAAGGATTTTCTTATATTATAACACAAATCAAGTAGTTTCGTCGTAAAAAAATTGGTTACGTGTTTTTCACTAAATGCAACTGTCAATGAAGTTTTTAATCGAATTTTTAAGTTTTTTTCAATTCCTCAATTCGGAAAATAGTCTTAATTAAGTGTTTCAATACAGCTAAATCTGAATATGATGTCAAAAACGAGTTTGGACTCTTGACAGCTGTCAAAAAAACCTGTCAATGGAAACTCATTTTTCGACAAATAAAACTTTTGGGGTTTTTAACATTGGAAATGTTTATGTTTGTACATGAGTATATGGGGTCCAAGTTAGAAGTTTTCATTCAAGGCCAAAAGACAGCGGTGTCGCGATCGAGTGACGCAATACATATAGATATCGCAGCGTGCGGCCTTCTAGCGGCGTGAGGAGTACTGGGGAGTGGGGAGTATTCAGTGCAGCTATATTGGGAGAGGTGGCATTGCTAGTAGTGATGGGAATAATCGGGATATTTTCATAATCATAATTTTCATAAATTTAATAATTTGAGTGTAAACGAATGCCTAACGAAAATTAAAATAAAAGTGTCGGCTACAAACGTATATTCTGAACTAACTAACAAAACCTCTACATATTATTCCTTTCATAGGGCCGTCCGAGCAGCCCATAAATACTTTACATAGTTATCGAAACTGTCTCGCCCTGAAGGCAATTAAATACGTCTACGGCAATCTCGATAACATAAACAATAAATATATCGCTCAGCCGGAACGGTCCTATACTAAAAGACTTAACACAGGGCGTTAGCGTTTACACGAGATATATATTCGAATTTATTTAGGATGAACTTATAAAAATTCGTCAAAAAGTACAAAATCTTAAAATTCGGTAAGAGTAAAGTTTGTACTTTTTGATCACCACGTATAAAATTTTACATTGTCGAGAAAATGTTATTGTTTATAAAAGTTTTTACTTGCCCAAAAAATAGTAATGACGTCGACAAAAATCATATTTTTATACGGGGTGGTCACAAATTACAAAATCTCAAAAAATTTTTAGTTTTCGGGAAAACTCTAGTAATGTCGACAAAAATTATTTTTATAATACGGAGTGGTCAAAAATTACAAAATCTTAAAATTCGGTAAGAGTAAAGTTTGTACTTTTTGATCACCACGTATAAAAAACATGATGATTTTGCCACAATTATGTTTTTATACGGGTTGATCAAAAATCACAAAGTTTACTCTTCGACAAAATTCATATTTTTTATACGGAGTGCACAAATTACAAAATCTCAAAAATGTTTGGTTTTCGGGAAAACGCTATTATTTATAAAAGTTTTCGCTTGCCTAAAGTAACAAAAATTATGTTCATTATACGGGGTTGGTCAAAAATTACAAGTGGTCAAAAATTACAAAATCTTAAAATTCGGTAAGTCAAGTCTGTACTTTTTACGACGTATAAAAAACTAATGATGATTTTGCCACAATTATGTTTTTATACTGGGTGATCAAAAACCACAAAGTTTACTCTTACCAAATTTTAAGATTTTATAATTCTTAACTACACTCAACCACCCTGTATATACAACACAATTTTTGACAAAGCCACCACTATTTTTAGGCAAACAGAAACTTTTTTAAAGAATAGAATTCATTCGAAAACAAAAAAAAATGAGACTGTAATTTTTGACCACCCCATGCAAGATAACCCGTTTAAAACGACAAGACCTTCAGGGTTAAATGAACAAAGAAATCGTAAACATAACTGCTGTTTATTTTTATTCAATTCACTTGAGAAAATTTTACCAGTCGTGTCTGGTATTTTCAATATGCCTGCGATACTTGCGTAATATGCAAGATCTGTGACTTTTTTTTAAGTTTTGCAGTTTTTAAGTGCAAATCCAATATAAGTTGGTTACTTAAAAAATATGTTTATTATTTCTTACTACATACCTAACTCGTAAATTGAGATGTGTATTATATTAGTAATACTTAAGTTTTTCAAAAATAAAATGCTAAAAAATTATGTTTATATTTATATATAACCTTGTCACCTTGTGTGTATAATTAAACAGTTAATAGACCTTACAAGTCAGGGCAAGCGAGTAAGATAAATACAACGCAACTTGTATTGAATGAGACAATAACTCGTGTGGCAATGTATGATAGTATCCATACTCAATATTACATTAAATTATTAACTAACGTGTTATTCTAAATTTATAAAATGCCAGGGACTCAATCGTACCCCAAACATTAGTAATAAACACGTAATAAACACTTAATAAACATAAGCATGCTAAAGCCAATCTGGAAATTGCCACAAGCATGCACGCGCACGATAGTGTTTGACGTATTCGAAACAACTCAAAAGGATCGGTATATTATGTTTCATATATTTTGTTATCATTTCG